>PVIC010007456.1:0-50586 GCA_004025085.1 Thryonomys swinderianus | reverse complement strand
AAATATATCTTGAAAAAATAAGATTTTACTTGAAAATAAATATATCTAGATGTAAATGAGTTCTAGAATGTATAACAGGTTTTGTGAAATAGGAAATATTCAAGGGGAATGTGGTAGGGGAAAGTAATGAGGAGAAAGAATAAATACGGTTTGAAAAGAAAAAAAAGGGGGTTGTGGGGTGGGTAGAAATATGGGTAAAAATGAGAATTAACTCATGTCATATACTGGTACAAATTCCCCAGTGTTGTGTGTGATTGTGAGCTGTATATAAAATGTACCAATAAAGGCTGGGCGTGGTGGCTCACGCCTGTAATCCCAGCACTCGGGAGGCAGAGACAGGATGATTGTTTAGTTTGAGGTTTGCCTGGGCTACATAGTGAGCTCAGGGCCAGCCTGAACTACAAAGTGAGACTCTGTCTCAAAAAAACAAAACAAAACAAACAAACCAAAAAAATGTACCAATAAAGAATTCAATTTTTTAAAAAAATAAATCTATGTGTCTCTGAATTTCATTAATAAGTCAAGGTTCTAAATCTGGTTTCAGATCGTTTTCTGTGGGAAGAACTTTAATTGTATGCATTTAGTTTAGAGACAGTGAGAAAAAAAATGTTTGTGGCTCAGTTTTGACCATTGTGTCCCAAGCCCTCTGTGTGTTCTCCAGAGGAGAGAGGGGCCCATTATGGATTATGGCCCACCGTCTCTATCTTGTAGGGTGAGCAGTGATTTTCCAGTGTTATTTCTTGTGATAGTGTCATATCAAATGGAGTGTCTCAACTCTGATGGAAGTTAGGAATAGTGGACGCCTGTTGATTCTTAGTCTTAGCAACAGGCAGAGGTTTTGAAATGTGCTTTCTTTAGTTTTAGTGTTGTAATCGTTGGCTCAGCTGTACTGAACTCAATGAATTGTGGAGCAAGTACAGTACCCAGTTTGTATAGTTCCTTTGGATGCAAATCACATACTGTGGCCTTCTTGCATGTGTGTTCCGTTGAGCAAGAAGACTATTTAACTTATGCTTCCTCTTTGGACAATAAATTTCTCTTTCCCACTTTGATAAAGATTCTCAATATTAACTGTCAATTATTTTTATAATGAAACCTGGACCTAAATTTGAATTTAGGTTTTTCTGAGAGAAATTATTGGTATTATTATTTTGTATTTTTACCCTCCATAGCCTACCTCTCCCTACTATATTGGATTTCAGGGTAATTGTAAAACAATTGATTTAAAGTACACAAAACTCATGGTCCTAATACCAAATAATTACAAAATGACACAGTCCTACTCTCTCTGCCAGTGCCTAATTTCTAGAAATCTTTTTCTTCCATAAACTATAGTTTATTAAAGGAAATATCAAGGGTCCATTTACTCTGGGATAATTTGAACTTTATGAAAATTTCACGAAAGCCTTTTCAATTAAAATGTATGCTTGTGAGTACTAGAAGTTTGCATAAATTTAAAGTGGAAGAGAGAAGAGTGGTACAATTTATAGAGATATATTGGACCCCAAATTTCTAGCAAATTATTAATTGGCAGTTTGATTTCCCAGGAAACACCTCTCCCTCCCTCCTTTCCTTCCCCTCTCTCTTCTTCCCTTTTTCCTCTCCACCAATCCTCCTCCCCCTCCCTTGTCTTCCTTTCCCCTCCAAGAAGGGCTCAGTTTCTCACAGACTGCCCTTGGGGTAGGAGCCCAGCCAATGGACTCCCAAAGAGCTGCTTGCTCCTTTCGGAGTTGGGGTTTAAAGTCCTGTTTGACTGTCTCTTGGAAGAAACTGATCAGCTCTGGCTGCAGTGGGATGGAAGTGGGGCACTGATTTGTTTTACTGCCTTGTCAGTATTCTCCTATGTGGTGGGAGTGCAGGGTAGCGTCATGTCAGGTACAGGAAGGGGCTGTGCGGAGGGATGGGCCAGGTCTCAGGGCTTGGCTCTGTCTGGCTCCCTACTGCACTATTCAGGGAAGAAAGTTTTCTTGCCATGATTGATTTATCTGTTTCCCAAGTGACTTCTTAATTAGATTCTTTGGTTTTTAAATGTTACTTGGAACCTCTGAAGTTTTTAGATTTTTATAAAGAATACCTTATTTACTGTTCATTTTAGTCAGCTCTCCAATTGCTGGGACTCAATACCCAACACTCACAATATGAGGGGCAAAATGGTTTATTTGGCTCATGTTTTCAGAGGATTCAGTCCCTGGCTGACAGCTGCAAGGTGGAGACGTCATGGTGGGAGGGTGTGACAGAGCACAGATGTTCAGTTTATGGCAGCCAGGATGCCAAGCAGGGTAAGAGTGCCAGAGCAGCAGAGTGGAGGATCAGGTATAGACCCCAAGGCCGTACATCATGGCTCACCCAGAAACACTGGCGTGTGTACCCATTGCCCAGGGGGCCTTCCAAGCCAGTCAAGTTGACACAGTTGAGCTTAACCACCACCCCATATTACTGTGCTCTAAGAAATCTATAGTAATTTTTATTAAATATTTTTTCAAGAATGGATTATTAATTGTGAAGTCCATTTAGTGAAACTAATAAAATGAAGTACACCTACTTAATTCTTGTTTGTCTTAAAAGCATTTTGCAGGATGTTTATGTGAGAACATTTAATGTCTATGGAAAGATAAACCTCATCTCTCATATCTAAATTCAACGTTTTTTTTTTTAATGGAAAGTCATATAGTGCCTAATGTGAAGGAAAGACTTTGATGGAAACAAGTAATTAGAGTGGCAGTTGGGAAATTTTGTGCTTGTATAAATTTATAGCTTTATTTTTAAAAGCTGCCTCTGGTTTTCCTCATCAGATTAAGTAGAGGATCATGCTGAAAGTAGCAGAGTAGCAGATGTTTATTTCATTGTTAATGTATGAGGAATCTTTTGGGGTTTAACAGAACAATTCTCTAAAGAAAAATTTATTTTCTATTCAAAATATATTCATGGCTACTTGGAATGACAATTTAATATAGAAAATACAGAGATGTGTCCCCTGCCTCTTAAGACTTTTAAGATAAATTTGGGTTTTTTTTAAGATAAATTCTTAATTACCAAGTGTAGATCAGAAATACAAGCCTAATCTTCTCATTCTTATAACTTTCAAAAAATTAGTATAGTTTTTGTCTAGGAAAGGTGACTGTAAATCTTTTGTTGGTAGATAATTCTCTAAGTGGTATGTTTGTGTGTGTGTGTGTGTGTGTGTGTGTGTGTGTGTGTAACTCCTGGGAATCATTTAAAAAGCTCAAAGTCCATAGTCACAGATATCAAAACAACCCTGTAAGGAAGGCATTTAGCGAAGTTTAATTTTAACCAGGTACTTAAACTGCAAACAGACAGAGTGACATCACCTGGGAGCACAGGCTTTACTGAATAGAGGCTTTGTCAGTGCCTTCCTCACTGGAGCTGGAGAGGGAGCCACGATTGTTCATTAACTTTAACAGTCCAGTGGTTCCATGGCCGGGCATTGTGCCTGTGCACTTTCTGTGTGCATAGAACTGAGTCCCTCTGTGCACCTGGCTTCTCCAGAGGCCTCACCTGGAGGGTGCATGCCGTCTGTCTAGAGTGCCACTCCTGGTGTGTGCACCTGTCTCCCCGTTGGCTGCCACTGTCGGACCAGTTCAGTCTCCGCCTTGATTCCTTCCTTGCGGTAGAGTTAAAGGCCCTGAATGATCAGGCCCAGTCACTGCCATGGCTGCCCCAGGCCTCGGTGTGGCTGAGCCAGGGTCTGCAGCCCTGCCGGATGGAGTGTGGCCAGGGGAAGCAACTGTGGAACCTGGAGAGCAGTGTGATCTGTTGTAGGAAGGACAAGCGGCAGGCAAGCTGTGAGTCCTGTTGGAACCGAAAGCTGCAAAGGAAATTAGGAAGCGAGCCAAGGTCACGTGGTTGCGCCCTCTTCCCTCCCTCCCCAGCTAAGAACGTGAGTCGGAGGTAGAAGAACATCGAGAGTGAGAGTGGGATCGAGCAGCGAGGCCTATTCCTGGTGAGGGACCCCAGGCCACACGTGTTCCTGTGAGCTTCCTGCAGTCTCCAGGAGCGGGTGCTTTGCACCCTGAGTCTGCTCACTGTGTTCTGGGAACAAACCAGTTCTGAAGAGTCCTGGACTCTAATCACCATGACCAGAATGAGCCTGCCCAAAGGGCCCACACGAAGGGGACACGATGTCATGAACAATGTCCTCGGAAACATCCTTCGGCATCAGAGAGGCGGGTGCCTCAGGCCTGTATCTCCAAAGAGGCAGGTGTGATGGCCACACTTCTGTTCTAGCTTGGGTATTAGTGGCTGGAAGAAGAGCGAACCAGTCTTTCTGCTTAAACATTCTGTGATTAGGGCTCCTTCTGTGTTATTCGGGTGCAGTGAAGCTCAGCAGTGGACCTGGGGGAGCTGAGGCTAGAGGTACGTGAGAGGTACCTTCCTAGTAGCCACTGTGAGGTGTCCCCAAAAGCTCCTCGAGATGGCATTGTACTGAGGCCATAGAGATAATAGGCCATCCTTGTCAGGAAGAGAGTGATGTTTTATAGTATCATATAAAGAGCTTCAGGTATTGCTTTTTGATTTAACTTTAAAACTATAACATGTTAGGTCATCATCTCTTGTTCAACTACCAGAAGACAAATTTGGTGTAACAACTGCTCCCTGTTATCACCCGCTCCCTAAGGTTCTGTGGTTCTCCCCTTAACTCGCCTGATCACTCAGAGCCATTGGAGCGTGGTAAGCATGACAGCCCGAATAACCTGCCCACCCTCTGCCTTCCTGTTTTCAGCTCTCCAACTTAAACACGTGCTGGCCCATTTCTGTGTTTTTGTTGATGATTTCACTGCTTAAAAATGAGCCCGAGCCTAGTGCTCAAGACGCCCCCTGTGACTGTGACTTTCCTAAGTGCAGGAAAGTCGCAATTTGCCTTTGGAGGAAATCCGTGGGCGGACCTGCTCCATCCAGGCAGCGGTCTCTGCTGCGGGCCGGGAGTTCAGTGCACTAAGCGTGCTGTGTTTGCACAGGAGTCCACAGAACAACTCTGTGTGACCTGCTGATGGAAGTGTGACCTGCGGCCCAATGGAGCCAAAGTGTTTATTTCCCCAAAGAGCCATGGTTTAGTTGCTGATTTAACAGTGACTTTGTAGAATGTAACTACAACACATAACAAGTTAAGTAAACACCCAGGTTTAAGGAAAAAACATCCCTTTTTTATGTTTTAGTTTTCATAGGATATGTAATAATCAGAAATAGGTATATTCAAGTGTTTTGTGCAGAAGAGCACAGATCGAATAATGTGTTACTTCAGTTATTTTACTGTTGAAGATTCACCTTTGGAAACACCCAAGCACAGTCCTTCCTCAGCATCCTCAGGCTGGTTCTGGGACCCAAATTCATAGACGCTTGAGCTTCTTACGTAAAATATGTATGTGCATAAAGCCTACAACACATCTTCCTGTGTACTTCAAGTCTTCTCTAGATTATGTGTAATACCCAATGAACATAAATGCTATGCTTGGTTGTTGTCACACTTTGTTGTTTGGAGAATAATGACCAAAAGAAGATGTCTCTACATGTTCACTATAAAGACAATTTTTTAAAGAATATGTCAAGCCACTCATGATTGCAGATGTTGAACTTATGGGTACAGAGGGCTATGTAATGATTCCATGTTACTGCACCTCAGGAATTTTAGAGCATGACTTTTTAATGATGTCATACTTCTTTTGTGTGTCATGCTGAGTTTTAGCTCCCGTAGGACAAACTGTTTTTGCCAGGATCATTCTTCGACTCCTTTACTGAGGAAGGTAGTTTCTCTTTTTGCTCATGAAATACATCATTAGAAATTGCTTCAGGTCTAGTCACTATTTTATTTTTTTTCCTTATGGCTAAGGAGAGACCTTTAAGTAGAAAAGAAATCTATTTTTTTTTTTTTTTTTTGCTTTTGGAGACAGGGTCTTGCTTTGTAGTTCAGGCTGGCCCTGAGCTCACTGTGGTGCCCAGGCAAGCCGCCGTGAACTCAGCAATCCTCCTGTCTCTGCCTCCCAGGTGCTGGGATGACAGGTGTGAGCCACCATGCCCGGCACTGTGTTACGTGGTATTGATTGTTGGTGGGTGTGAATCTCCATGCCCAACATTGTATTTGGTTACTAGGGATCGAACTCAGGACCTTGTGCTTGCAAGGCAGGTGCCGGAACCACTAAGCTAAATCTCCGGCCCTGAAAGCCTAAATTTTTGACATTTATAAATTTTTAAGCTCTTGATCCATATAGGTATGCATTTGATAAAAGAGAAAAATACTGTTATTTTATCTGTTAGATAATATACAGCTTTAAACTTACTTACTACATTGATCAGTGATTTTTTTTTTTTGAACACTTAGCTTTAGGGCAGCCCAGTGACTTAATTAAAAACATGTGGGAATTTTGAAAAGAAATGTGGAATTAAAAAAAAAAACAAGATTGAGTTTGTGATTCTTTAAAATGCACATCAGAGTGACTGTGTTTCAGTCTGAAACCATATGTGTTTTGCTGCTTTAGAGTTGAAAGAAATATACAGTAATGCCAGGCTTCTGAGTTGTACACGAGTTGATTTTTTTTTTTTACATAATCTATTAAAACTTCAAATTGTGAAATACGGCATGTTTGCAAAAGGGGCTGTAACATTTCTAAGTGTAGTTTAACAAATAATAGTACAAATATCCAATTTAAAAAGTCTAACACTAGGCCGGAGGGTTAGCTCAGTGGTTCTGGCGCTGGCCTCGCAAGCGCAAGGACCTGAGTTCGATCCCCGGTAACCACATATAATGCTGGGCATGGAGACACGCCCACCAACAATCAACACCGCATACCACAATGCCAGACGTGGTGGCTCACGCCTGTAATCCCAGCACTCGGGAGGCAGAGATAGGAGGATTGCTGAGTTCGCGGCGGCTTGCCTGGGCACCATAGTGAGCTCAGGGCCAGCCTGAACTACACAAAGCGAGACCCTGTCTCAAAAAAAAAAAAAGTCTAACACAGGCTGGGGATTTAGCTCATGGACCGGGGATTTAGCTCATGGACCAGGGATTTAGCTCAAGTGGTACCAAGCTCACCTTGGAAGCAAAAGGGCTTGAGTTCGATCCTTGGTACTTCACAAAAAAAGTTTCACACTACAAGAATGCTTTTCCATGATTGCTTCACTCTGAGTCCAGAGGAAGTAATCCCAGACTGAATTCTACATTAATCATTTGCTTCTTTTTCTGTATAGTTGAACACACATGGATGTAATTCTAAATCCCAGCAGGCTTTGGTCTTTAATTCCTCTTTCAATGCCTGTCTTCTCCATTACCTGTGAGGAGAGGGATTTACAAATCCTGGTCCTGCCTTATTCCTAGCCCTACTGCAATGCTTGGCCCATAATAGGACTTCACAATATTTACAGACTAATTAATAAATATACATGTTTACTTCAAATTACTAGTTCTGATTTAGAAGTCTGATTTATCTTCATAAGTGAGATGCATAAATGTATGCATTTGAATAATGATACAAGAAGGGTAAGTGACACTAGATTTTTCTTGGTACATTAACTTGGATGGGTGGCAGAAGGCCATACCCAGATGCCCATTTGTAAAAGAAAAAAGTGAGGTGCTAAGAGGTAGGTGGGTCACCCAAGGTCATTCTGTTAAAGGGTGGCCAGAGTGGGGCCAGAATTCACATCTCCATTGTCCTTGTCCTGGTTTCTCCTATGCCACATTGCAGTTTCATTCAGGAGATATAGGTGGCTTTCTTCTGTATCTCAAAGTCCTCAGTAGAGAGAGAGAGGGGTCTAAACAGCTCAAAGAAAACCTCAAACATCAACTGTTAGCAGGGTATAATTTGATGAAGCCCATGACAAACCAAGAAAAGAGTAGCTTCTAATAATAAAATAGCCAATTATATGTTACATAGTGTTAATAGTATGTATGATAATTGTCTTAGTTACTTTTGTTTTTTTCCTAAGACAAAACACCCAAAGTTCCACAACCCAAAGGTTATTTAGCACATAGTTTATAATGGTTTCAGTCCATAATCAGTTGGCTTTAAGGCAGGTGACATCACAGAGGGAGGAGAAAAGGTTCATGATGGGCAGAAGGTGGCAAAGCAACAAGAGTCTACCACAACTCTTTCTATCCTTTATATCTTATCCAGACCACTTAGGGTAGGTAGCACTCACATCCTTAATTCTAGTCCCATTAAACCTAGTTTTGCTCCATGAATCAATTCCAGTGTCACACACTCTAGATCCAGCAGCTTCTAAAAAAGCCCCACCTATGACTACATGAGGTTTTGGGGGGACATCTAGACGTAAGCCATAATAATAGAATCATAGGGGATTAGAGTTTACAATGACTTTATTATTATCAGATGTGCTTTTCAAAGTTTTCATTTGCTCTGTCCAAATTTCCTGATTATTCAACACAAGAATCACAAAGCTGGAAGAAAATCGGTGCATTTGATTTCACTCAGTCACTGAAGAATTAAAGTGCATACCTTCTCACGTTAGTTACACCCATATATTCTTGGATAGGCCTGAGAGAAAGTCTGTTATTTGTGTTTTAATTTATTTCCCAAAAGAACTGGGCTTTGGTATTTGAAGATTGCTCTGATCCCTGTATTCTGTTTTTAAAGCATGGCTTGAAGACTGTTTTTAATCCCAGCCTGTGTGTTCTGAGAGCCCAAATTTGGGTGTAAGTCAGTGTCAAAGGACAGTGTTGGACTTGCAGGAAGCTTAGCTGTTAACTCACACAGATATTCAACTCACTGACTCAGTGCCCCCTAGTGATAATACATACTTCAAGCAAAACAGAACTGCCCAGGTTCTCAGGGTATTATTTTTAGAAGAATGCATCCAAGTTGTTTGACACCAACATTTTTCAAACTTGACTTTGGCCAACCTAGGCCCCTGAGGTTTGTAAAGTAGCCCTTATCTAAACAAAAGCAGCCACTCAGTTTTGAGAATTTTCATTGGATTCTAGAGGCTGGAGAAGACCTGGTGGAGGGGCTCTGAGGGGCAGGGTGAGGAGAGAATACCCGTGTGTTGACTTGGCTGCAAAAGGTCACGTTCAAGCCAGGTTTGTTCATTGAGGAAAAATATTAAGTTCCCAGTTTTGGAAAAGGGTGTTGAAGGAGATGAAAACGTATTGAAGCCCTGAGTTTGGCCTGTTTCCTCTCTATCCTGATGATGACCATGCTGGCCATGCTGCTTGGGGCCATAGTCACCTAGGTATCAACAGCTGCTCTTTGGGGGGACTGTTGCAGAGTATCTTTTTTTTTTTTTTTTTTTTGGGAGACAGGGTCTCACTTTGTAGTGCAGGCTGGCTCTGAGCTCACAATGTAGCCCAGGCAAGCCGCCGTGAACTCAGCAATCCTCCTGTCTCTGCCTCCCGAGTGCTGGGATTACAGGCGTGAGCCACCACACCCGGCACTGTGTTGCAGAGTATTTTACCAGTGCTGCCTCAGGAAATGCTCATGGTGACCTTTCCAGTCCATATTCTGATCTGTTGTATCAAAATAGAAACTGAGCCAGGCGTGGTGGCACATACCTGCAATCCTAGTGCTCTGGTAGGCTGAGGCAGGAGGATTGCAAGCTTGAGCCTAGTTTAGGCAACTTAGTGAGATGCTGTCTCAAAATAAAAATTTTTAAATGGGCTTGGATATCACTCATTCCTGAGACCCTGGGATCAGACCCCAGCAGCATTGAAAGAGAAGGGAGTGGGGAGAGACAGAGAGAGACTTGAGACTGGTGTCAAAGACAGATTTTAGACAAAAACTGAATTTGGCTTCTGCTTCCTTTGCTTTAGTTCTGACATGGGTTTTACCTCTCAGAAAGTGAGGTTAACAGATTCCAACATCAAAGACGGTTGTGTGGTTAAATGAGACAGTGTATTGGATACTCACGCACAGCTTCCAAGTGCTCGGTGAGGAGGGGCTGCTGCTGGCCACTTGTGCCAAGGTCAAACCATAAACCACTGGTTTCCAGCCTTGGTGTGCTTTGCTCTTAGCCTTGCTTCTTCAGAGTCTCGGCGTCAGTTCACAACAAATATTTAGTGTAAACTGGCCATGTGGTCACCTTTCGTTTGCTGGAAAACCTATGGCCCAACTGACAAGGCAGAAACTCGTGTGTGTGTGTGTGTGTGTATGCATGTGCACATGTGCATGCTGTCAGTGTGGGATTTGGAAGCAATTCATGGGCAGTTTTATCTCTTTCTTCATAACATCCAGTGAGCTCATCAAATGGTTGTGAGGACTTTTGAAGGTAGCCCTCTCTCTCTGTGCTTCTTGCACCCGGTGTTCCTGTTGTTTATGTTCGGAGATCGCCTCCCATGTGGAGACCTCAGGCCGAGCCATGATGGGGTGGGTGGTTGCTCGTGCAGAGAGATCGCTGCAAATCCCTGTGCCCCTCACTCATCCTCATTGCTGCTGCCCACATCACCTGAGCATTTTGAGTTAGAGATAAATGTTCAAAACGTGGCTTTTCCTGGGTGTGAACATAACCATGGTGAGTCTCGGAAAGTGTGCGTGAACTAACGTCCTGTCCTTGTGAGTCCGTGGCCGTGCTTACAAAGGCTTAGATGGCACACGTGAATGGGTCGGTACCTCCTGGCCTCCAGCAGTTGCTTGAAGTGGACCTCCCCTGGTGACAGTGAGCAGGAAACCACTGTGAGAATCTCGTCTGTTGTCTTTCCCTGAATCTACTTAGGAGAAATGTATTGTTCTGCCGTGTTGTTCCAAATACAGAATGAGATGAGAGCCAAGCGCACGGGAGGCTAGCCTCCATCCACCCTTTAACAGTCAGGTTCAGCCACGGTGTAAATAACCTCACCATGAGTTCACAAGAAGTTGCTGAGAATTCAGGATCAGAGCTCGCTGCTGGGATTAATTCCTTTCCGCCAGACTGTTTAGAGAGTATCCATAATGCTATAAATGAAAACATATGTTAGTGCAAGTGAGGGCAGTGGGCAAGGAACTATGGGATACTCTGCAGCCACTTGGTGGGGAAGGACCACAGGCTTGACCACAGCTGGAGCGAAGAATAAAGATACATTGAGTACAAAGTTCCTTTTATGGCGTTTGCCCTTTTTTTTGATTTTTCTTTTTGTAGCCCAAACCAAAGGGAGACATTTTTATGTCTAGAAGGAATTTTTGAAACAGTAAACTTTTATAACCAGCAATGGCTCTTTTAAAACGGGTCTTAGGGTAAAGCAAAAGTGATTTAGTTTTGTTTTAGACTCTTGATGGCTGTTCCCAAGTAGGTTCAATGAATAGCTCAGACATGAAATGAAAATGTAGAAAGTTGTTGTTGTTTTGCTGATTTTTCTTGTAAATGCAAAAGTAGTTGCTGTGTAATCATAAGATATACAGATTTGGGGCCAGGGATTTAGGTCAGTGGTTCCAATATCTGCCTTGCAAACTCAAGGTCCTGAGTTTGATCCCTGGTAACCACACACCACAATGCCAGGCATGGTGGCTCACACCTGTAATCCCAGCACTAGATAGGCAGAGGCAGGAGGATTGCTGTGAGTTTGAGGCTAGCCTAGGCGATATAGTGAGCTCAGGGGCCAGCCTGAACTACAAAGTGAGACCCTGTCTCAAAAAAAAAAAAGAAAAAAAGAAAAAAGAAAAAGATCTACAGATTTGTTGACACCTTGTAATATCATAGTCTTTTTAATTGAGTGCACTTTCCTGGGTTGGCTTTTTAAAATATTAGTAGTAAGGATAAAGGTGTATTTCGCACACCTGTCTCATAGCCCTGCTAACATAGCAGATTTAGGTGTTGGTAAAGGGGGATACTATACAGTACTAGTGGGCTTCCTCATTGCTAAGACATAGTACCTAACACACAACTTCAAGGAGAACAGGTTTAGTCTGGCTCATGTTTTCGGAGGTTTGAGTCCATGGTTGGCTGGTCCCAAGGCAGGAGTACCAGGGTAAAAGAGCAAAGAGGAACAAAGATGTCTAGTTGACACAGTTAAGTGTAACTGTGACATATACTTTCACTTTCCTTAGGAAAATGTATGCCCTTTTGGTCATGTAATTCCTAGCACATACCTATCCCTGACCTTTGTGGATCTCCTGTCCTGGCTATCAGGCAGACCTCAGGTTGGAAGTGTCTCTTATGACTACAAGGAACTATAGGTCATTGAGCGTCACTCAGCCCCCTCCAATCTACAACAATCCATCTAAGTAAGTACTGGGAACAGTAAGAAAGCTGTCATACAGCCCTTCTTGGGGGTCCTTCTTGGCAGCTGATCAGAAATCTTAAGCATGTATGTAGCTTTATTTCAGCAGATTCTGGAAAATGCTCTTAGTGAACTAATAAGAATAAAATGGGGGCCATGGGTTTAGCTCAGTGGCACGGTGCCTGCCTTGCAAACAGAGGGTCCTGAGTTTGATCCCCAATACAAACAAACGGGGTCAGGGATTTAGTTCAGTGGTGCTGGAGCTTGCCTTGAAAGCACAAGGTGGGAAGTTTGATCCCCTATACTGGAAAAATGAAATGAAATAAAATAAAAAAAACTAATGCCTATCACAGGTGGTTATGAAAGTATTGTTCAGGCCAGGGATATAGCTCAGTAGTACAGTACCTGCCAAGCAAGTGTGAGGCCCTGAATTTGATTCCTGGCACAAAAGCAAAAAGAAAGTGTTGTTAATGACAAAACCATAATTCCTTTTAAAGCATATTTCACTTATACACACTCCTACATTACTGAAAAGATGGTAAATGTAATTATTGCACAAAAGTTGATAGTTCTGGTATACTGTATTTTGGAGAATGTGTCAGTATATGAAATCTGAGAAATTTTATGAAACTTTATGAAAATACCAATTCTTAATTCATGAAATTATATCAAACATGTGTGCATAGAGAATGAAAATAAAATGGTGATTGCAGGGTCTGTGGGAGAGAAAAATAAAGGGACAGTGATTAAAGGCATTGAAGTCTTTTGCAAGATGAGAAATTCTGGAGCTAGGTAGGTGATGGAACTTTTGTAACAGTGAGTATGTACTTAATTTACTAAACTGTATACTTCAAAACTAATTAAAATTGGGGCTGGGCGTGGTGGCTCACGCCTGTAATCCCAGCACTCGGGAGGCAGAGACAGGAGGATTGCTGAGTTCAAGATTTGCCTGGGCTACATAGTGAGCTCAGGGCCAGCCTGAACTACAAAGCAAGACCCTGTCTCAAAAAAAAAAAAAAAAAAAAATTAAGTTGGGGCTGGAGGTATAGCTCAGTGGCACCATGCCTGCCAGGCAAGTGCAAAGTCCTGAGTTTGATTCCTAGTACCAAACAAAATTTTTTAAGGATATAAGATAGTTAAAATGGTAAATTTGATACGTATATTTTATCACAATTCTAAAATATAGAAAAATAATAAATAAATTATGAATTATAACAATCATGATTTTTTTTAAAATGTAAACTTGGGTATCTACTCATCTACCAAAAGATTTGTCTTCTGGGCCGGAGATTTAGCTCAGTGGTTCTGGTGCCTGCCTCTCAAGCACAAAGTCCTGAGTTCGATCCTGGTAACCACATACAATGCTGGGTGTGGAGACTCATGCCCACCAACAATCAATACCATATACCATGGTGCCGGGCGTGATGGCTCATGCCTGTTATCCCAGCACTCAGGAGGCAGAGACCGGAGGATTGCTGAGTTCGAGGCTTGCCTGGGCTACATAGTGAGCTCAGGGCCAGTCTGAACTACAAAGCGAGACCCTGTCTCAAAAAAAAAAAAAAACACAATATTTATTTCTTTTAACTTCATTTTATTTTCTAATTTTTGGGAGATGGAATCATCTGTGTATTGAAACAACATGACTCTTGGTAATGTCAATAATCTAGTACACCAAAATGTGTTCTGGAAGCTTTTGGATGTGCTAGGATTTTATGTCGGGGAAGGAAAATGTGATAGAATTTGTTAATCTTTTTCATGACATAGTCAAATCACGTCAAATTAAAAATAATATATGTTTTCCCTTTTCTGTTTCCTATTCCCTTCTCCTTACCCCCTACTTGCCTTTTTCCTTTTCACTGTGTGAATCCCTTTTGAAGAAGTGAAATCCTCACCAGTGGGTTATTGCAATGAAAATACTCAAGCTAAACCTTCTGATATATTAGGTAGATGGTTTATGTTGCAAAGCTAATGAACAGATTTGAGGGGATACTCATATTAAATAATTGCATTTAGATGTTGCATGGTGCATGCATATATCAGAACATTATGTTGGACACTTTTATGT
This sequence comes from Thryonomys swinderianus, assembly GCA_004025085.1. Classification (NCBI taxonomy): domain Eukaryota; kingdom Metazoa; phylum Chordata; class Mammalia; order Rodentia; family Thryonomyidae; genus Thryonomys; species Thryonomys swinderianus. The sequence goes on along the minus strand of PVIC010007456.1, from coordinate 36,367 downwards.
AGAACTTCTACTTAATTAAATTAAACAAGATGGAGAAAAAAGAAGTACATCCAGTAGGACATGAGAAAGGCAGGTTGTGAAAACTTAATCTCACTATCCTGTCTCTGCCTCCTGAGTGCTGGGATTACAGGCGTGAGCCACACGTCTGGCATTGTGGTATGCAGTGTTGATTGTTGGTAGGTGTGTCTCCACGCCCAGCATTATATGTGGTTACCGGGGATCGAACTCAGGACCTTGCGCTTGGGAGGCAGGCGCTGGAACCACTGAGGTAACCCTCTGGCCCTACAGTTTTTCTTTTAAAAACTCTGGAGTTTAGCCAGTCACTAACCATTATTTTGTTGTTGTATTTTAATATCAGGAAGGATCAGTGCATCTTGGCCATGTATAGACCAATGGTGTATCAGATTCTTGAACTTGTGACCTTAAACAGATGTTGTTCAGTTTGGAAGGGTGAAGTTTGGAATAGACTCAAGTGAAAGACCCGAGTAGTTGCAAAGATGTTGTTGGCCTGATCCCTTATTTCTTGCCCTCTTGATGACCCAACAAATTACAGACCAAGCAACCCAAGAAAACTGTCATCTGGCTGGATTCTTCACATGTGTTCATGTGGTTTCATTTCGAAAGTATTCCAAGAATTTTCAATGCTGTTGATTATTTCAAGCTCATCTTTTAAACTGGTATGCGTTTGCTGCCCTGAGATGAGTGTTAGGATTTCCTTTGGGGGCTGCCGGGCTGTCTCCAAGGGCTTTAGTGCATCCTGTCTCACTTGCCAGCCCCCAGATGCTACACCCGAGGATTCTACATGACCAAGGGCTGGTGGTTGGTGCCCATTTGCTGGCCTTTGAGCTAGGAGCCCCGGCCAGTGTCTTACAGAGTCTCACAGTATCCAGGTATAAAAATGGCAGTGTGATACATTGAAAAATCCATATTTTAAAATTAGGAAATATTTGTAATTGACATTTGATTTTGTTTTCCAGGATGTTACCTGAAAATTTCTTTTATGCTTCCTTGAAAGAGTACAAAGGGAGAGAAGTCATTGATGGAGGCCTAGTGGAGTGTGGTTTACATTTCAGGATCAAAGCTTGGGTGGGTTGGAGGGAGGCTGCCTGGGGAACTGCTGTGGTTGGAATGGCTCCTCCAAGCTCTTGTGGAAATTGAGTAATACTGCAGCAATAGTAAGAGGCTAAACCTTTCTGAGATTGGGTGAGGAAAGCTCAGCCCTCATAAGTAGATTAATGTTCATATTAGGGATAGGTTCCTTATTAAAAACCATGCATTTCATCGTATTTCACCTCCTCTCACAATGCTCACTGGTCCTTCCGCCATATTGTGCTGCAGCGCAGAAGCCTGGTGAGGTGTTGGTACCTTGCTGTAGCCTTCCCAGGCTCCCGAACTGTGTAGCAGTAAATGTCTCTGCCTGTGGTACTGTTGAAGCTGCAGAAGATAAACACAGGAATAAGATACATGAAAAGTGAGAGAGAGTGGAGAGGGAGAGGAGCCCTGTGACTGCAGGCCAGTTACACTTGAGGCTTCAGTTTGCATATTTATAAGAGAAGGCCGGTAGAATAATTGATCTTTCCTGGCTCTTTCCTGCTTGAACTGCTGGTGATTTGGACTTCATTCGATGTTAAATCACCTCTGTTAGGTGGGTAGCCTATTTCAAGGAAAATTCTCTTATAGCCAAGCCTTAGGCTGGGTAAGCGAAGTAACACATGTGCGCGTGTGTGCGTGCGCGCACACACACACACACACTCTCTCTCTCTCTCTCTCTCTCTCTCTCTCTCTCATCGAGTTTCATCATATTCTTTGTACTTCCCTAACCACTCATAGACCGAGTACCTTATTACCTGGTGTAGGAGAGCATACTTTTTAATTCTAATAAAATTACTGATCTCTTTTGTTCCTGAAACAGATTTTGTGCTCTTAATGTAAACTGTTTAAACATTTTATAGAGCTAATCTCTGCATCCTGTTTCTTATTTACAACTTTGCATACTTGGACACTGCCTAGTCTCTCCTTAGGGATTCTGGATACCACTGAGAAAGCATATTAGAGTTTTGTGTGTATTTTATTATTCATCTCTCATCCAGTTGTTGAGGATACATACAACCTATCTTACATTTCAAGATGCTATCACTCATCTGTTCCAAATTCTCTCTGTTGCTTCTTAATGGTGAACATGTTGTCCCATTTAAATTTTTTCTTTCTTCTTTATTGTTTTCCTTTTTTTTTTTGACAGGGTCCTGCTTTGTAGTTCAGGCTGGCCCTGAGCTTACTATGTAGCCCAGGCAAGCCTTAAACTCAGCAATCCTCCTGCCTCTGCCTGCCAAGTGCTGGGATTGGAGGGGTGAGCCACCATGCCCCTCATTGTGGTGTGTGGTACTGATTGCTGGTGGGTGTGAGTCACCACACCTGGTATTGTTGTGTGTGATTACCAGGGATCAAACCAGGGACCTTGTACTGGAACCACTGAGCTAAATCTCTGGCCCTGTTTTCCATTTTTTATTAAAAAGAAAATACAGCCGGGTGTGGTGGCTCACGCCTGTAATCCCAGCACTCGGGAGGCAGAGACAGGTGGATTGCTGAGTTCGAGGCTTGCCTGGACTACATAGTGAGCTCAGGGCCAGCCTGAACTCCAAAGCAAGACCCTGTCTCAAAAAAAAAAAAAAAAAAATACAGCCAGGGTCATGATTTTCATCTTGCTGAGTTCATCCACTGCAAGTATTTGCTGTGTCACAGGTTGGCTTTGCGAGTGCAGCAAGACTGGCCAGTAGTACACAGGGGTTTACAGCTCGGGCCAGCTCCTCCCCAGCCTGTGTGAGCCGAGCAACAGGGGCTGACTGGCCAAGCCCTGAGCCTTGCCGTGTTCCAGCTGTCTGTACTCCCTTTGTGCTACCTGTTCACTAGGCCCGTCTTTGGAGTTCTCTACTGTTGTAGCTGGAGAGGCTTTTTCCTGCTGTCCCAAAGCTACAAGGTCTGACACCTAAACTGTGTTCTTCCATCAAGAAGCTGGCTAGTGTTTCAAGGTAACTTCTTGCCTGTTTCTCGCCAGGTTTTCCTCTCTGCTGTGTCACTGGTGACAGCACAGTGGTAGGAGCACCTGCAGGAGGGAGAGATCCCCAGGTGGGACTGGAAGCCTGGGAGGGGAGGGCCGCGGGGGAGTTCCAGCTAGGCTCTGCTCTGTGAAGATTCAGCCCCCTCTTACCAGCACACTCACCACGAGCTCAAACTCAGGTCTTCAGGCCGAGCGCTCGACCTCTCCAGCCAGAGCAGCAGGCGCAGAAGGTCTCCGAGGCGGGAGGAGATTCGCACATCTCTGCCCTCTGGGCACGCGATGTGCTGTGATGTGCAGCTTGCACTGTTGCTGATGGAGTGTGTGGCTTGTGCAAACACCATGTGAGGAGCCAGGAAAGGAGAGGAGGACCCAGGATCCCGTAGAGATGTGACCAGAACCACCACGTGGGTGGGCCCCAGCCCTCGGCTCCGAGCGAGTGCAGAAGTAGCATTTGTTGTGCCCTGGCTTGTCCGTGGGGAAAGTTCCTTTCAGAAAGAAGTCTTGGCATCCATCTGCCTTCGCCATCCACTGAGCACAACCTTTTGTTTCAGAGCATTGAAATCCCCCTCTCTTTGCTGACCAGTGTTCCTCCTCGTAGATGGGAGGCAGCTCCCACAAGTCTGGGTGGCTGTGTAGGTTTTTGCTGGGGATGTTTGCTTTTTGCTTCAACTGGGGTGGGAGGGTTGGAAGGAATTGTGTGTGGGAAGGAGTTTATGGTGTTACAGGAGAGAGCATTTATTGATGTTTTTGAAAATGTCAGTTTGTAATAGAGACGGCATCTTTCGGGTGTGTGACGTGCTTGTGGAGGAGGCAGAGAGAGAAGCAGCACAGAGCTTGAATTTTTCTGTGTAGATCACTTCTTTCATGGCCCTCCTTGTACTAATTCTGCTTCCTGTGGTTCCCGTTTTTCTTGTTTCTGTACCGTTCTTCTTCCTCCAGGCACTCAATGCACAATGTGCAGCATGCTAGGCTTGTTTGGGGGGCCGTCTGAACAGTGGGGGGTGGGGCAGTTTATAAAGATGATTTCCCTCTGTGTGCCGTTAGATAATCGAATGTGATTTCACTGGAGATCATGGAAAGCTTGAGTTCATTCTCTAGGCCAGCAAAGGTCTGAAGTAAAACCAGAAGGAAAGAGGAATGGTGATTTTCATGGAAACTGGTTGTTTTGGGCAAATTTACTGAGATGCTTGCATTTTATATTTTATATTCATTGGCTGCAGCATTAGCATTGAATTAATGTATTAAAATGGCTTTTTGGTAATTTTAGTTGCAGAAGATTTTTTTTGCCTCCCCCCCCCTCCCCCCAAGAAATGAAATTGGAACAGTGAGAGTGAAACAAGTTACCCACCAGGGCTGGGCTCTTTCGGATCCAAAGTTCGCTCACAGATTGTAACCATCCAGAAGAGTCAGCCAGGTCATCTCACTCAGTATCAGGGCACTGTCGCTGTGTTGCTTTACTGATACAGTTTTGTCACACACGTTATTTTTATTTATGTGTTTATGTTCAGAGATCACTTCCGGCTGTTTCCTAGGAAGACAAATACAACTGTAGTTATTACTGAATTGATTTTCTGGAGAAAAACTGGAAGCAACGTAAATATCTGTATGTCAACTTAACAATAAGAGAAGGTATATTTAAAACAACATTATGCCAAAGTTAAAGGAAGAACAGTCTCCATGCCGGGCACGGTGGCTCACACCTGTAATCCCAGCATTCGGGAGGCAGAGGCAGGAGGACTGCTGAGTTGAGGTTTGCCTGGGCTACATAGTTGAGTTTAGGGCCAGCCTGAACTATAAAGTGAGACCGTATCTCAAAAAAAAAAAAAAAAAAAAAGGAGCAATCTCCATTTATAGACACCAATACAACTTGACCTCAGAAACATAATGTTGAGTGGTAGGAAAATACTGTTTAACTTTTTTGGTAACATACTGGCATTCAATGTGGTACTTTATGGATGTGGAATGTGTGTATGTATGTGTGTGTGTGTGTGTGTTTGTATTTGTGTGAAATAGATTCAAAAGATTCACAAAATATGTGATAGTAATTTGTTCTTCAGATAGGAAGAAGAAATGGGAATAATTTTATCCATCATGGCTTTATTTCTGTTAAATTTTTTTTAATGTGGCAAAATATTATTTGTTATTTCTGGGTGGTAGATATATGATGATCCTATATTATTTTTGTATTTGGTTTTGTGTTTAAAATTGGCACCCAAAAAAGCCCTGTGTCTGTTTGTTTATTTATTTATTTTTTGAGACAGGGTCTCGCTTTGCAGTTTAGGCTGGTCCTGAGCTCACTATGTAGCCCAGGCAAATCTCGAACTCAGCAATCCTCCTGTCTCTGCCTCCCGAGTGCTGGGATTAAAAGCATGAGCCACCACACCCGGCTCCTATGTTTATTTTTCAAAATTCATAAGATAATGAAGATTATAAAGAAAAAGTAACAAGCACTCATGGTCCTATATATAACTGAATTGTCTAAATGCACAAACTTAGCCTACTGTCCACTCTTAAGGGATTGAGTGAACATAAAGATGTTTTATACATGTCATTTAATGGCTGGGGAATATACTGATGAATATAATTAATATATAGTCTACAAACTGTACTTATTAATAAGTTCTGCAATCATTTTAAGTGATATTTGTCTTCTCAGAATTAGTTCCCTGGTGGATTAGGAATTTTAACCTGTGACATCCCTTGATCAATTTTCCTTTTACTGTTTACTTTCAAAGTGTTTTCCCAAAGTTCTTACTAGTTTTCTTTACTAGTTGGGAAATAAATGGCTGTGATAAGCATTAGCACATTGGTGCATCTGACTTTTACTTGGTCACTAATTTACTTGTGACTTTGGGTTTGTCACCTCCCAGTGCCTTGGAGTGAGTCACGGTTCCCTGCGCTGCCAGCTCTGCATGGTGAACTGGCCAGGTGTGCACAAAACCCTGCAGAACCTCAGCCACCTGTCTCTGTCCTGGTTTCCTGCCCACTCCGCTCCCCTGGCGACTGCGGATCCCCCTGGGGAGCGTCCTGCAGCCCGCATCCTCCCTCTTTCCCTTGTGCTTTGTCTCTTTCTGTTTCCCAGGCACCTTCCCAGTGAGGCAGTATTATAGGTAGAAAAGCCAGCTAGACATGTGTAGGCAGATGGAGAGGGCCAGCCCTTGAAAGACTTGCAAAAAAAAGAGGATCCTTCTGAAGGTCAACACCATCAATGAGAAACTACACTACAGGCCTCATTCTCCTCCCAGGACGGAAGGTCAAGGTCTGGATCCAGCCCCTCCCTGGAAGACAGTGATTACAAAATCCCCAGATAATGGGCAGGACTTTGAACCACCTGGAGGAGTCTCAAGACAAGCAAGACCCTCTAGGGCTCGATTTCTCATTGGACCTATTCAATCAAAAGGTTGCTGAAGTAGCTATGCTTGTCATTTACCCATTGGTTAGCCACGATTTGCCCATTTCTTTCGAATCTTATTGGAAGCCCCCACTGTACCTCATTGGTCAATTGTAACCCATCTACCATTTTTGAATCTTATTGGTAACCCCCTATTTCAGACCCGCCTCGCCTCGGGGCTTTGCTCCATAAAAGCCCTCTAAAAAGTGAGGTGGGGGGGGGTTACCCACTTTCCGGGCCCCCCTTCTGACTCTCTTAAGGCAGAAGCTTTCTCTCTCAATAAAATTTTCCTACTCAAACCTCCGTCATTCCTAAAATTCATTCTTTGATTTTTAGAGAACACGAACTCGCGTTTCAGGTGGGGAGTTAGGCCTTAACTCTCCTGCATCAGCAGGATGGAGCCTTCTCACGTAGTGCCTGCTTTTTCTGAATGCCACTCCCTCGTGCTCCTCAGGAACCCACCCGAGAAACTGTCCCTCCTCCACACCTTGCCCGGGTATTGTCTGAGAAATGACTGAATCTTCAAACGGAACCACCACTGAGGTCAATGCTAGGGCTTTCTGCATGCCAGGCAAGTGATACACCCCAGGGCATAGACTAACCCCAGTACCTGCGTACAGAGCACTTGGTTAACTTTTCACCCTGTGGGTGCTGCATAGGCCCTGGCACATGTGAACTGCTCATAAAGAATGTGTAGAAATGAGTTGGGCTAAGGCGCGTTGGAAAGTCTCAGGAGCTAAGCCCGGGACAGGTCATGCTATGGAGCCCATCTGGCATGGCAGTTTGGACCCCTGGGTACAGCAGGTGCTGCCACTGGACAGGTGATGGTCTTCTCTGTTCACGGTGCTGCTTTCTACCCTGCTCATAGACATGCCTCACCTAGTTGCTTCTCATGTGGTGTTTTTGGCCCATAAATTAAGTGGGTTGAACTGTGCTCCTCCGAGCTGCCCCCAGCCCTTACTGCTGTATTCTTGATCCCTGTGCTAGCATGTGCACGTCGGGCTTCTGTTCTGCTCTGGGCTCTGGATCCTATAGAGCCGGCGATGCTGGTGAGAAGGGCGCCAGGCGTGCACCAGGCCGGTCAGTTTTTCTGCCAAGTCGTGGTCTTGGAGTCGTGGTCGTCGTGGTCAACAAGTTGGCTGCCCTGACAGAGTAACCAACCCCTGACTCCCATGGGTGGCATAGATCGTTCTGTGTGACAGGAAAAATAAGCCAAAGGCAGTCAAGTGACTTTTAAGTGTGTTTTCCCATCCCTGCCCTCCGGGTGGCTGATTAATGAGGGCAGGATTGGTGTCAAGGGGCATGAAATGAATTGATGCCATTTGCAAAACCTGCTGCTTTTCGGTGTGGAGGGTGAGGCTGTCACGGAGTAACCAGAGGTTAGGGCTCCTTTTAAATGGTTTTCCATTGCACTTTAGCCAGAGTTTGTATGTTATTTGATCCGTTTCTGGGAAGCCAGGCAGCGAGACAGAAGGGGACACATTAATTTTGGTACCAAAGATCCAGCCCACCAGGCCAGCCACTCGCCAGCTGTGTGTGTGTGGTCCCGGCAGGTTTGCTGTCTGCGCCTCCTTGTCCTGTCAGGCAGGATTAACAACACGGACTTTGTCTTTGGAAGGAAATCAGGTAGGGGAAGCTCGGGTGCCGCCTTCGTAGTGCACAGTAAGTCCTGTCAGCTCTCCTTATCGGAGCTGGGACATGAGCACTGGGCTGACTCACTCACGGGCTCGGTGCAGAGGCAGGAGGTCCAGGCCACTCCTGAGTTCCTCTCTGGAACCACCAACACCTTTGGAAAGATTTCTTAAGATAAACGTCAAACCATTTTCAAAAGTTCCAGATACTACATTTGGATTACATAGATGAAGTTCTTTTTTTTTTTTTTTCCTTGTGGTACTGGAGATCAAACTTGGTCCCTTGTGTTTTCAAGGCAGCCACAGCACCACTTGAGCTAAACCCTGGGCCCCTACATAGATGAGTTTTAATTCTCAATGAAACACCATTGAAAACTGAGCACACAGAGAAGGGACTTTTTTCTCTCCTTGTATGTCTCCAGTCCATTTTACTTTTTATTTTGAGACAGGGTCTCACTAAATCACCAAGTTTCCCAGTTTGAGCTAGGGTTTGAGCTCCTTCTGCCTCCAGCTTCTCAGAATGCTGGGAATTACAGGACTGTGCCCTCCCATCCAGCAGGGGGTACAATTTTATCAAGGTGTTGAACAAATGAATGTCAGTCACAGCGTTTCAGATAGCTAAATTAGTCAGAAATTATTGTAAGGCAAGGGCAAGGTTAGGGCCTCAACATAAAAAATCATGGAGGCGCATTCACTGAAGTTTAACATTACAAAAGGAGAGAAACTACTCCAGCCACCTTCTTTTCTTGGATATGAATAGCAGTGCTTCTGGGAAATCCATACACTGCTTGGTAAGTGACTAGCTTCCCCGGTTAATCCGAGTGACCATACTTGTAATCCTATTGGTTGATGATAGTTTTGTTCCATCTCATGTCCACCTTGGGATTTTCCTTTGGACCTTACAGTTTTGTTCCTCTTTGAACCCACCTCACCACATGGCTTTGTCTCATAAAACACTTTCCAGTCCCCCTTCTGTCTCTCTTAGACAGAAGGTATGTTTCCTCCCAATAAATCTTTCCTGTTGTTAACCTCCATTGTTCCTAGACTTCATTCTTTGATTTTAAAGAACAGGGACTCGAATTTTGGATACCTATCAAGTTGGGAGTACTAATATTTCCCATATTTTGCTTATTTGGATCACTCGGTGCCCTATAAAAACAATAAGAGAACACATTTCTACACAAATGGTGAGCTTTGCCATGGCTTTCTGGAACCCTCTCAGGCTGACTTAATCTTGTGGTTTGCAGTGATCTGCTTTGGAGCTGTCTTCCCCGCATCCTCCCTCCTGCTTTGAGTGAACCTGGCCTCTGGCATCTGTCTGGGTATTGACGGGCGTGGGAAGTCCCCGAGGCTTTGTGAATGCAGCCCACTTTCCCCTTGGTGACAGTGCGTGCATTCCGAGGCCCATTGTCTCAGCCCAGACTTCTTGGTTTAGACCTGCCCTTGACTTTCCCCAGGTCCTCGGGTTTGGCCAGAGATGTGCAGAAGATGCCCCCGGCCTGTGCTCCAAACCTGTAGGATCTGGGCCTTGGGGTGTTTGTTGAACAGACCGGTGAAGCTGTCTTCTCATTCAGTTTTGTCCTTGTTGTTTGTTGGAAGGGATTCCTGCCCGTTGGCTTCTGAAGCCCTCTGGCAAGGTCAGCAGAGCTATGGCAGGAATCCCAGCAATGTCTGCCACCCTCCCTAGCAGGCCCCTTGACTTGGAGTTTACCAGGATGCTTGGAGTTCACTGGCCTGTGGTGGAAGCCAATAGCTGATGGTTTCTGACTGCTATTTTCTTGTGAAATGTACAAATCCATAGTCATCTTAGGTTTATGAACAAAGACTTTCTGACTTTTCTCACATTTTAACTTTTGTTTACCTGCAGTACACCTCGTCCTTTTTCAGTGAAGTTGGGAAATGTGATGGCTGCTGGGATGGCAGCTGGCAGGTTGGAGGTCAGATCCAGCCTAGAGCTAAGAAGGATTTTTGTTTTGTTTTGTTTTGTTTTGTTTTGTTTTGTTTTGTTTTGTTTTGTTTTGTTTTGTTTTGAGACAGGGTCATGCTTTTTAGTTCAGGCTGTCTCTGAATTCACTATGTAGCCCAGGCTAGCCTCAAACTCAGCAATCCTCCTGCCTCTGCCTCCCAAATGCTGGGATGACAGGTGTGAGCCACCATGCCCAGCATTGTGGTCTGTGGTACTGATTGCTGGTGGGCGTGAGTCACCACACCCAGTATTGTTGTATGTAGTTACTGGGGATGGAACCAGGGACCTTGCACCTGCTAGGCAGGCACCGGAACCATTGAACTAAATCTCTGGCCCCTAAGAAGGGTTTTGACAGTGCACTTGCCTGGCATATGCAAGGCCCAGGCCTGGGTCCTCAGTACTGTGGACAGCTAAGTTATTTGGGAATATTATAGCCAGTCAGAAGGGACAGACTCCCCAAGAAGTCACTGCAGAAGACAACTCTGTCTGGAGGTGCACTTGTTGCAGGCCAGGCTTTATGACAAAATTAACTACCCCCACACACTTCCCCTAGGTAGGAACAGCAGTGATTGATACTTTAAATTGCCTAGGTTGGAACGAAACCTCCCTAGCACATCCCTTCCTGCAAAAATCTTTGTCCATTCCTTGTGTGTTTAGTATGTGACTTGCTTCCCTGTGTGATCCCTGTTTAATCAACATTGCCTAAGGGACTACACCTGTAATCTTATTAGTTGACCATAGTTTTGCCCCTCCTTATACTCTGCCTCACCTCTTGGCTTTGCTCAATAAAATATCCTTGAGAAGTGAGCTCATGGGGGCCTTTGCACTCTCTTAGGCAGAAGCTATCTTTCTGTCAGAAAATATTTCCTGTTCTTTTTTTTCCTTTTCTTTTTTTTTTTCTTTTTGAGACAGGGTCTCGCTTTATAGTTCAGGCTGGCCCTGAGCTCACTATGGTGCCCAGGCAAGCCGCTGCGAACTCAGCAATCCTCCTGTCTCTGCCTCCCAAGTGCTGGGATTACAGGCGTGAGCACCACATCCGGCATTGTGGTATGCGGTGTTGATTGCTGGTGGGCGTGTCCCCACACCCAGCAGTATATGTAGTTACTGGGGGATCAAACTCAGGCCCTTGCGCTTGCGAGGCCAGCGCCGGAACCACTGAGCTATTAACCCTCCAGCCCAATATTTCCTGTTCTTAATCTCCATTGTTCTAGAATCCATTTCTTCAGTTTTAGAGAACATGAACTTGGTGCATCAGACACACAGCAGGCTGGGACCTGTAATATTTCCCTTATCTTATTTGGAGGTCCATACCATCCCTACAGCATATGCTCAACCGCCAAAGAAAAGCAAAAGACCAAACAAAACCACAGAAGATGTCTTGCAAGTAAGAAAGTACACTGTGCTGAAATCAGAAGAACTCGGCAGGAGAACAGGTTGGAAATTCAGGGGCTGGGAATGTAGCTCAGTGGTGAAATGCCTGTCTACCGTGTGTGAGGTTCAATCTCCAATGCTAGGCGGGGAAAAAAGGGATTTTTACTTTTATTTTTCTTTGAAAAAGTTTTCAAGGAACTGTAAAATTTACCTAACATACAATTTAATCTCTTAACCATTTTCAGATGCTGACTTCAATATTAAATGTAGCCACATTGTGGTGTGACCAACCTCCAGACCATTTTCAGTTTGCAAAATCAAAACTGTGTATTTACATGTAAGAATATTTTTTAAAGGAAAAAAAAAATCTGTCCTGACAGGTGAAAATGACATGAAATTCATTTTTCATTGTCTGTAGATAAAGTTCATGGTTACTTGGTAATTTTCATGTTGCCTGTTGGGAGGGTGGGGGATGTCTGGCTAGAGCGGCGGAGTTAGTGGTTGTGCAGACCTTGTGGCCTACAGAAAGTGTGCGTGTGTGCGACTGGCCCATAGAGTACACACAGAGTTCAGGGAGGCTTTGGGGAGTGTGCCAGGAAGGAGAGAGATGGACCCGGGCAGGTGCCTCGACCTAACCCAGGCCCCAGAGCAAGTCTGTGCTGACTGCAGATCCTGTTCCTTTCTTCTGTCAGCCAGTGTAAGGGACTGTGGGTAGCATTATTGAGGATCATACTGTTCAGTAAAAATTGCTGACTTACTGGCTTTATGTTTTAATATAAAATTCGGCTAAAATGGGCCCCCATCCTCCATTAATCTGCCTTCACCTTCTTTAGCCTGAATCAATCAACTCCATAGAAACCCTGGTCTCCTGTCTCCCGGTGGTTATCTTTCCAGGTGAATGTAATGAGCTGCTTTTTGTTCCCTCTTGGGTCATCCGTGAAAAGGGATGAAAGTAGTTGCGTGGATAACTTAAACGTAGATAATAAGAACTTCGTAGATTCTCTTAAGAGAGAAGTGAGCTTGGATCGAGGAGTCTTGGTTCATTAAATCCAGATGTGGAGGGTTCCCCTTCTGGATGATTTCATTACCAGTGCTGGGGGAGGGGTCCTCTAGCCGTGGCCGGCATGGCCTTGTGGGGCAGACAGCAGGTGCTGCCCTCTACTGTTGGCGAATTCAGACACGGGGTTCACGAGGCTTTTGTGAGGTGTGTTGGGGCTGGTCCTTAACATCAGTTGCCTAGGGCTCAGATAGAAGACATTCCAGAATTTCAGGTTTGCTATAAATATGAGATAGGACTTGTGTATTTCACTCCTGAATTGGTGAGGATACTGATCTTTCCTTGCTTGTACTGTAGACCACTAAGTTAGTTAAAAATATTGTAGGCAATCCATAAAACATCGCAACTGTGGCTGATGGAACACTCCTTGAGGTCTAGGCCTCAAGTCGAAGAAAATTGGCTATATCCACATACCTCCTCTAGGGAGGAACAACAGTAATTGATATTAAAAGTAGGCATCAGTCACCTTGGTGGTGGACCAAGACCGTAACCCATCGTTTTGGGGAAAGGTCCCTGACCCATGCCCTCCTGGAAATCCTAGTTCAGTACATGTATGCTTGCTGTATGACTTGGGTCCTCATTTCATCCCCATTTAATCAGTATTAACTAAGCAACTATACTGGTGGTAATCCTACTGGTTGACCATAGTTCTGTTCCATCTTATTATACCCACCTTGTGGTTTTCCATTGTATCAGTGTTACCAAAGGGACTTCAAATATATACCTGATGCTTGTATTCAACAATTAACATTGGCTTCATCCACCACTCACCCACCCAACATCCACCACCCACTTCACCCTACTTGCCCACCTACCTGATTGTCCACTATTTGTAAAACCTTTCAAGAGTAAGTTGCAGCTTTGTGTGATGGCACATGCCTTATAGTTGCTGCTACTCACAAGGCTGAGGCAAGAGGATTATAAGTTTGAGGCCAGCCTGTGTAATTTAGTGAGACCCTATCTCAAAAAGTAAAAAAGGTGGGCCAGGGTTTTAGCTCTGTGGTTCTGGCATCTGCTTTGCAAGCGGAAGATCCCTGGTTTGATCCCTAGTAACCACATACCACAGTGCTGGATATGATGACTCATGCCCACCAGCAATCAGTACCACACACCACAGTGCTGGGTGTGGTGGCCCAGGCCTGTAATCCCAGCACTCGGGAGGCAGAGGCAGGAGATTTGCTGAGTTTGAGTCTAACCTGGGCTACATAGTAAATTCAGGGCCAAGCGGGACTACAAAGTGAGACCCTATTTCAAAAAACTAACAAAACAAAACAAAACGGTGAAAATGCCTAGGGATGTAGCTCACTGGTAGAGCACCTTTGGCTTCAATCCTGAGAACCATGGAGAGGAGGTAAATATTTCACTTTATTTATGATTGATTGTACTGGAGATTAAATCTAACTGAACATTTCCAGCACTCCCCCCCCCCACTTCTTTTTTAATTTCTGAGACAGGATCTTGCCCAGGGTATGCTCACATTTACCTTACTCCTGCTTCAGCCTCCCAGAGTGATTCAGTTCCAAGCAGCCACCACCGTGCCTGGCGGTTTTTGTCTTTAAGCTGTGTAAGTTAGGTCTGCGTCCATTTTTGGTGGGAAAATCTTTGTTGACCCCTCCTCCTGGTGATCTTGTTTCCCAGCTCACACTGGCCTAGCCCTGGCGGGGGACAATGAAGGTGGCGAGTGTGGTCTTGCTGTGCATTTGGTAGTCACTCCAGGTAGAGCCCAATTTCTGATGTCGGGAGAACAACTTTCTTAGTCTAAGAACTGGGCCAGTTGGCTGAGAATTTTGAAACTGTGAATGTGTATATTTTCTCTTTTCCATTTCAAGTGGGAAACTTGGATGGCCACCTGAGCCGTCTCCTTGTGCTGACACAGTCATCCCCGGAAGCAGAAAGGACAGATAGTGTTGTTCAGGCCCTCTTTTTAGGGCTGTTGTAAACTTTGCTAGTGTCATAGTCATTTCCCAAGCTAGATGATGAAAAGTGGGAAATATCCTTAAGATTTATTCATGTGCCTGTCATGATGGTGCATCCCTACTATACCAGCTTGCAGGGAGGCTGAAGACCCCAAGTTTGGGCCAAATTGGGCAACTTAGCAAGACAGTCTCCAATTGAAAAACAATACAGATATAGTTCTGTGGTAGAGCACCAGAAACGTGTGTGATAGGCTCCAGCCTCCTGCTCAGTGTATAACACAAGGCTGAGAAAAAAACAAAAAGGCAAAAGTAGAGGAGACAGAGAAACCAGGGAGCCTGGACAGTCAATGCTGCTTAATTAGTAAAAGGTCAGACCAAGCCACTCATTTTTTTAGTAATCAAAGTGGGGTAAAGCTGAGCTATGTGCAAGGATGGGACTGTGTGTGGAGTGCTGTTCCTATGGAAACTGATGGAGGCAAGGCTTGTAAAGGAAAAAGACAAAGCATTCTCAAATCAGAACAGACAAAATGTATGGTTGTAATTAGAACATTGTCCTTCTAGAAGGTTTTAATTGTGGGAATAGAATTTGGGTGTGTGTTACTTTGACCTAGGCATACAGGCTTTAGCTGGATTCACTTCTATAAATAAACTGGTTGTGAGATGAACTCTTTTTGGCAGTACCAAGAATCAAACTCATGACCTTGCACTTGTGAGGCAGACGTGGCACCACTGAGTTCAATCCCCAGCCTGACTGTTTACATCTAGCTTTGGGCATAATCAGTATTGCAGCCCCGCTAAGTAGAGCATGCACCTAGAATGCACAAGCCTCTTCTAAGAAAAGAAGGAACCATTTCCTTCTTGGTTAGACTCTGTGCTAATTGTAGACAAATAGCACTCAACAAAATAGATCTGGAAGCTGACTTCATGGAACCCAGAGTATGGAAGTGAGAAGCATGACAGTTCCACAAAGTGTCTTCTTTAAAGACAAACGAGGGTCTCAATAACCACTAACCATGATTTACCAAATGCTGCCCTTTAGCAAGTCTAGCTGTCTTATGTTGCCAGAATTTTAAGCACTTCAAGATACCCTTCTTACCCTAGAGTCAAGGGTTATTATAAGAGAATCATGTTCAGTAAAAGATGTGAAAGTTTTAATTTGGGGACAAACTAACACAGTACATGCTGTTTGGTTTTTATTCTCACTTCATGGACATCCTGGGGGCCATCTCCACGCAAGCCATATCAGATCAGATCCTCAGGGGCAGAAAGAAGACTCTGAACCCTGACAGGACACCAGAAACAGATACATCCAATTTTATGGAAAGTGCTCTGGTATATAAACTCTTGATATACACTTTTTTTTTTTTGGTACTGGGGATTGAATTCAGGACCTTGCACTTGCAAGGCAGGCCCTGGAACCACTGAGCTATATCACCCAGCAATAAACTGTGAAAGGGCTTCAATTTAATCTAAATGTTTGTCCACAGCAGTGTGTAGCACAACAGCCATTCTCTGTAGCGAACCTTTTAGAGCTTTTGAGAACCAGCCGCTGACTGCAGCACTCACACCTTAGCTTCACCACCACTGCACTGTTTGTTAAAGTAAAGGTGATGAAAATCTGAAAGTTTGCACATGCTGTTAAAGTAGCACATGCTTTTTTACGTGTAGAGAAAAGAAGCGCAGAACCCCTGGTAAACCACACTTTGTGAAGCCCGTTTCTGACCTTTAGGAAGGAGGGTTAGGTCAAACAATGGAAGGATGAGGAGCAGGGCAGGGATTTGGACCCAGGTTTGCCTAAAAATGCAAAGCTCTTCTTCCACAAAAGGAAATGTTAGAGTGCTGTGGCCTAGTGATAGAGAGCTACTCACCGTCAGTCTCTGTTTAAAAAGTGATGAAGACCGGGGTTGGACGTGGTTACAATAAAGAAATGGAGTCGTCTGTGTGGTCACTTCTGACGGGGACGAACCTCTAGAGTCAGCATCGTGGCCGCAGCTGCCCACGGGGACTTTCTGACTAGAATATTTTTCTCATCACTCTCGGCAAGGCTGGCTCATCTTGTGAGTATGATCTGACAGGGGAAAAATTAAAGATTTCAAAAGTGGTAAATGAGGACATGAGATCTCCTCAGGTTATTCAGGCAAATTCCCTGGAGGTTCCCTGGCACACACAGCCAGAGGCGGGTTAGAAAACGCGCTGCGGGCTCCTGGGCTCCTCAGGCTCCTGGGCTCCTCGGGTTTCTCTTTGTCTGACAGGCCGGGTTTCCCTGGCTCCCTGTGGAGCTCTGGTTTCCTGACCCCAGAGCAGCCACTGTGGGGAGCAGTCTGTTTTAACCTCCTCCAGTTCCCCTGGAGAGGCGTGTGAAAGTTCTCCTCCCAAGCTTTTCAGCCTTGATTTTTGCTTTGTTTCACGAAAATCCACGTTAGTAAAAAAGTTTTCTTCTTAAAATTCTTTTCTCCCCTTTCCCATGAAAGATTGGAGATTTCAGGCTGAATATTAAACAGTAGCAAGATGATTACTGATCTTCTCCAAGTCAGTCCTGACATTCAAACTCTAAGGAAAGCAGGAACCAGTATTATTAAAATAAATGAAATCTCCCTGAATGTTAGTTTTATCTACACATCAGGTAGATTGGGTATTTGGATCAATTCATGCCTTTCCAGCTTTTAATTTAGGTCAAATAATGGACGCGTGGCTATAACATAAGTTTTCCATTTCCACAGTGACATGACTTCATAAAAACAGTTCAATTTGGACAGATATGTTTCTGCACACCTCTCAGTCCTGCTACTTGTGTGCCTGAAGCAGGAAGATTAAAAGTTCAAGCTGGCCTAGGCAATGTCTTGGAATCTTGTCTCCAAATAAAATATCACGAGGGAATGTTGCTCAGTGACAGAGCATCCTGGGGTTCGATCCCTAGCACCACCTTTAAAAAAGTGAACTTTAGCCTCACCACCCTAGAGCCATTTTTCTCTCCTCTTTCTTGAATGAAAGGGTAAATTAGGTCAGGATCAGGGGCTGCACATATTGGGCAAATATCTTTCCAAAGTAACATGATAGCCAGGAGCGGTCTGAGGCTGCTGGTTTTGCTTTGGTTCCTATATGTGGGTCTGTAATAAACTAAGGCCTCAACTTAGCCTCTGATGTTACAGAATTTTGTTAACACTAAAAAATGACCTCAGATTCTGAGGTTCAAAAGTAGATTCAACATATTGAACTATTAGATACATGAAATAATGCCTGGGATTTGCTGCCACATAAAGTAAGCAGGTGAGAGTATGTTGTGGATGTCTATATCTATATATCTATATACAGTTAGCCTATTAATTTGGTTTTAGAGAACTTGATGAAACAGGATGGCCCATAAGCTGGTAAATGTCGAAACTGGGCGATGATTTGGCCTATGTTTGAAAATATTTTGCAGGTCCAAAGATATAGCTCAGTGGCACCACCCCTGCTTGGCAAGTGCAAGGTCCTGAGCTCGAGCCCTGGTAGCAGAATACACAATATTCTATAATTTAACAATTCTAGTGGATTTAATTGGGCTCCTTAAAATTAAAAATCTGACAAGTTTCTAGGGAGGAAAATATGTTGGCAGACTGGAATAATTCCAAACATCTTGAGGATTTGAAAGGAAATTATATCTTCCCCTTTTCCACTTTTTTTCCCCCGTGTATCTGTGAAAAACTGAGCTGAACTGTTGTGACATTTAGTTAACATAAAATGGCCAGTTTCCCTGCAGCATGGTTGGCATTGGTGGCTGAGCAATTTCAGGACTGAGAAGAGAATAAAGACCCACTGATGAACGGCTGGTTTGTGACCACTTGGTCACTCTTGGGGCTGAAGGCAGTATGTTTAAACATAGTTGAGAAATGTAAAATACTCTATCATGTATGGATTTCTTGGTGCATTTTTAAACTTTTTGTTGAGACATTGGAAAAATCATGATCTATAGGTGAAACCAGCTATAGATCCCCATCTATAGGTAGGAGATGCCATGAATGTAGATAGCAGGAGGCACAGGTGACACTGAAGATCCCTTCTTTTTTTTTTTTTGAGACAGGGTCTCACTTTGTAGTTCAGGCTGGCCCTGAGCTCACTATGTAGCCCAGGCAAAGCTCGAACTCAGCAATCCTCCTGTCTCTGCCTCCCGAGTGCTGGGATGACAGGTGTGAGCCACCACACCCAGCATTGTGGTATGTGGTATTGACTGCTGGTGGGTGTGTGAGCCACCATGCCCAGCATTGTTGTATGTGGTTACT
Source organism: Thryonomys swinderianus (assembly GCA_004025085.1). NCBI lineage: Eukaryota > Metazoa > Chordata > Mammalia > Rodentia > Thryonomyidae > Thryonomys > Thryonomys swinderianus. The sequence goes on along the minus strand of PVIC010007456.1, from coordinate 17,721 downwards.
GGGAAATGGAACCCAGGACCTTGCGCTTGCGAGGCAGGCGCTGGAACCACTGCGCTAAATCTCTGGCCCAGGAGATCCCCTCTTTCTCTTTCTGAGGTGTGTATGCAGCTGGAGTCACCCTTTTTAAAATGTTGACAGCTGTGCCTGTCCTTAGGAGACCACCTGGCCAGCCCTGGTGGCTCACAGGCTGTCCCCAGTGTACTAACAGAACTGCAGGCTAGACCTCTCTGGGTGACCTTCCTTTTATTGAAGTAGTTGACAGAATGAGGAACTGAAATGCCAAGGATAAGATCCATTTCTAGATTAGGGAGTATTTCAGTATCTCAAAATCATTTTGAACCACCAGGGCCTGATAATTTTGCCTGGGGTATCTACATAACCAGTGCTGTAGAGCAAGAATTCCCCTTGAGCAATGCATTCTTCTTGGCCCATTAAATAGAGCAGTCGATTTATAATACTGTAGCTTAACAGCAATGGAGAAAGTTAAATAAAAGCTCATAGATTGGCTTTGATTACAAAGGCTGTATAATGATACTCTACTAGAGGACAAATATAAGACCTAAACAAATTTTAAAATAATTGGGTTAGTGTAAAAGGAGTATGGATAATTGTTTTCTTCTTTAAAATTGTCTGTAACATTATATTGTTGATACAGGTAGAGTCTTGTTTATGAAGGAACCACAATATATGAACTTTTTGATATTCAAAAAATTCCAAAAAGAGATTTTTCTCATGATCATTCAGGGCCTGTATTTCTTGGCATAATAACTGTGCTCATTCTCAGCAGGCTTATATGAAACCCTAGGACTTGCTAAGTGAGAAAATACTAGACTTAGCAGTTCTTCAGTTCTGGTTTTCTACCTCTTGATTTTATGAATTATGTCATAAGTTTAATAACATTAATTATGAGCATTCACAAAGGCTTTTGACACCTACTCTAATGAGCCTACAGTGTTTTTCTTATTTTAATGCTACTTATCCATACTGACAGCAGAAGAAATAGTTTATAAGTACAGAAGAAAAAAATTTCTAGCTCGTTGTACCACTATTAAAACTCACTGCTTTTTTGCAGTTCTTTGAATGTTTTACATATTCGAGAAAGAACATGGGAGGGGTGCTTATTTTTGTTTCTCATGTTGATTCTCTTCATTGAAATGAATAATTGTTTTCTTAATTTAGAAAAGTTTATTTTTTTATTAGCACATTTTGCAGTACATGTTTACATTCCTCTGTGGAGTTGGTTTATGGCAGTACCAGGGCCCTTGTGCTTGCAAGATAGGGGTGGTACCACTGAGCTCCCCAGTCTGGAGTTGGTTTATGTACATAACACATCTTTTTTTTTTTTTTTGAGACAGGGTCTCGCTTTGTAGTTCAGGCTGGCTCTGAGCTCACTATGTAGCCCAGGCAAGCCTCAAACTCAGCAATCCTCCTGTCTCTGCCTCCTGAGTGCTGGGATGACAGGCGTGAGCCACCACGCCGGGCACTGTGGTTATGTGGTATTGATTGCTGATGGGAGTGAGTCACCACACCCAGCATTGTATGTGGTTTCCGGGGATCGAACTCAGGACCTTGTGCTTGCGAGGCAGGCGCCGGAACCACTGAGCTAACCCTCCGGCCCATAACACATCTTTTTTTAAAATTGGTTTTATTGGTACATTTTGTATATACATTATGATCACAACACATCTTAATTCCTTTTTCATCTTCTTTCTTTCTTCTCCTTCCTCCATTTCTTGGTTCCCTTTGCATCTGAGAAAGATCTATCTCCCCGCTTTCTATTGTCTATCTTTTATTTCACTCTTCCTGTATAATTTGGGTTTTTCAAAGAGAAACCAGGTAATATTTAAGAGAAACCAGGTAATATTTAAGCTTGTGTGTCCGATTTATTTCAGTTAACATTATGGTCTCAAGGTGAACCTATTTTCCTACATATGACTCAAGCCTATCCTTCTTTATGACAGAGTAGCACTCCATTGAGTGTAAGTACGACATTTTCTTTGTCCATCCATCTGTTGTTGGACATAGGGACTGCTTCCAAGATTTAGCTATTATGAGTAGTGCTCCTATAAACATGAGTATACATGGGTCACTGTAAATGAGGTATTTTACCCTTTTGGGAGGATACCTAAGTTTACTTTAATTTTTGAGGAATCTCTATATTGATTTCCATAGTGGTTGTACTAGTTTACACTCCCACCAACAATGAAGAAGTCTTCCCTTTTTTCTCCATAGCCTTGCCACCATTTGTTATTTTGATGTGATGGTCACTCTTGGGGTAAGACAGAATTTCAGTGTTGTTTTAATTTACGTTTCACTTATGGCCAGAAGCGTATTGTTGAAATCACCCATGGCTGTGAAGCAAAATTGTCTTCTTTTTAGTAAAATTAAGTTTATTCACCCCTTAGTAAAAATAAACCTGATCACTTCTTTGCTCTTTGCAATGCATTTTACAGAGCACTGGTTTGCAGTAGTGCTGTCATATGGAGTTTCTGGTAGCAAAGGAAATGTCCTGCATTTCTGTCGTGTTGGTGGGCACTTAAAATGTAACCGAGGAGGAAATTTTAAATTTAATTAATTTATTTTTTTTTGAGACAGGGTCTCGCTTTGTAGTTCAGGCTGGCTCTGAGCTCACTATGTAGCCCAGGCAAGCCTCGAACTCAGCAATCCTCCTGCCTCTGCCTCCCGAGTGCTGGGATTACAGGTGTGAGCCACCATGCCCGGCAATTTTAAATTTAATTTAAATTTAAATTTCAATAGCCCCGTATGCCTAGTGGCTACCTTAGTATACAGAGCCAAGTTTAAAGGCTTGTTGGGTTTTGCTTCTGAGATTGAGCTGAGCTGGGAAGAGGAGCAGCACCTGTCCCTCAAGATGTCCTTTGAGGCGCTGAGAATCTGTCCCTTCCCCAGCCCCGAGCACTGGCCCTGTCACCTGGGGACACTGGAATAAGGGCTCCCGAAAGGCTGTAGCCTGGGCTTGTGGCTCTGTGGGGCCCAGATGCAGGTCAAAGACCAAACCGCGCCAAGTGACATCTGCACCGCGTCCTCTGCTTCTCGAGCAGCCTGCCGCTCAGACGTCTCGCAGGTAACTGCGGTCACGCTCCTTGCCAACAGGATCTGACCCCGTCAGTGCCTCTGTGCTCACTCCGCCGCCTCAGAGTCAGCCTGTGTGTTTGCCCTTCACGCATGTCACCTCCACCCCTCCCGCCCCGTCAGTGTTCTGCCCTCTCCTTCCCTGACTTCATGTCTAGTCACCATCTTCTTTTGATGGATTCCTTCTTTTATACCTAAATCAGTTCAAGGCTAGCAGTGGCTTCTCTGAGAAACCAGGCTCTGTGGTGTGCTTTGGGCGTCCTCAGGATTAGTTCTCTGTCCCATGTCACTTGTGTTGATTCACCCGAGCCCCGAGGATTCTTGGAAACACCCCCCTGTTGTCCCACTTCCTGCAGTGCCGCAGCTCATCAGAAGCTCACTGCTGCCTCATGTCTTGGCTGAGATGACCCCTCTGTGTGTCCCCAGCTCCCCGTGGCAACCTGGTGGGACCTGGGGACGTCGCCTGTCTCCGTCACTGTATTTTTGGTGAATAAGCAATACGACCGAGTTAATCAGCAAACCCAAGCTCTGGGTGATTTTGCTTGCACACACTTCTGCAGATGTTAACTTTGATAAATTAATAATTTTTTATAGAAAACCCCACTGCCTGGACTTTATCCTTCAGACTTGTGTATAGACTGCTTGTTCAACTTCATCAACCCCATTCCTTTTCCTCATTTTGCCAAAGTGCTGTACTCTGGCTGAACTTCCACAAAGAAAAGTAAAATATGAATAGGGCTACTTTTGTTAAGAGTGCATTTTTTAAAGGATATCCTGTGATACTAATGTGCTACTACTTTGTGTAATTAAAAGGCCTTAACAGTGATGTATTAAAAGTAGAAAAAGCAGAAGCAAAGGAATATTTACATTTATTTGTTATTTTTTTATTGGTACATTTTATTGGTACATTATATACACACATCATAATTACATTCCACATTGATAATATGTACCAGTATATGACACAATTTAATTCTCATTTTTCCCCTCTCTACCCACCCTACCCCCCATATACACAAGCATTGTTTTTTTACCATCAATTTTTTCTTTCTTCATTATTTACTACTAAACCCCATTTCCCTTTGAATATTTACTATTTCACAATATCAGTCATGCATTCTAGAACACATTTATAACTTCAGTTTCTCATACCACAGAAAAATATTTACATTTATTAAGAACAATTGCTTGTCTTACCAAGTTTTTCAAAGGAATGAATTCTTGGTGGCACTCGTACACCTCCTCATACCGTCTTCTTCAATCACAGAGCAGTTATTTGCTGCCTGAGTTGGATTTATTTTCTGTCCTGTGAGTGGAGAATCTACTTTCACTATAACCTACATTCAGTCTAGATCCCTACTTTCCTCTAAAAGAAGCATGATAGTCTCTAAGTGGAGCGCCAAAGTGCTTTTAGCACCACCTAATTTTAAGGGTAAAAATTAAATCATGCTAGCTGCAAAGAGAAGATTTTCTACAAACTCTACATTAAAGTCTGACATTCAAAACTACAGGGATAAGGTAGAGGCATCCTAAGCTGTTAGTGAGCTTCCTGTTTCCCTGATGACAAGTGTCTTCCCATCTCCTCGACGAGCACGATCTAGCAGCACCTTTAAATCTAAATAAGAGTAAGTTCTTCACTTAATTTATCTTAATTAAAGTTTGGACATTAGCTGCTCTTTGGAAGGCATGCTGCTGGCCTCTTCCAGTGTCCTTCAGCTCCCACGAAACAACGGGGGCTGGAGGAGGTGGAATTGTAGTGTTTCGGTGGGCAGAAATCCTCCCGCACATTGACTGTGTCCTTTTTAGTTCACTGCCCAGTGGAGGATTAACTCAGTTAACAGACAGGGGTGTGGCCATTGTTCCTGAGATACAGAGAATTGGAAGCTAGAAACCCGGACACAGGGCAGTGCAAGGTGAGGGAACTGGGGGTCACAGAATGGCCTTGAAGAAGTTAACAGAGTAACGATTAGACGAGGTCAGAATGCTGTCATCACACCAGTAAGGACAGTAAATACTTCATAAATAGCTTTAAAACCTAAAGAATTATTGCCGGGCGGTGGTGGCTCATGCCTGTCATCCCAGCACTCTGGAGGCAGAGACAGGAGGATTGCTGAGTTCGAGGCTTGCCTGGGCTACATAGTGAGCTCAGGGCCAGCCTGAACTACAAAGCGAGACCCTGTCTCAAAAAAAAAAAAACCAAAAAAAAAACCTAAAGAATTATGAACATACTTAGAAATGATTTCCATCAAAGAGAGACTGGAGCTTAGGGAAGAATTTCGGGAAAATTCTCTCCTGTTGAGTATTTTATCTTTTGACATTGCTGCAAAATGAGATGCTGTTATGCCCACAATCTTAGAAGATGCCTTTACTAAAATAATTATGCTTATCAGCGTGCACCTGTTATTATGCTTTTCTGTGTATAATGAAGGACTTTATGTGTACTTGAGAGGATTTGTCTTTGTATTTTAAAAAGGATCATTTTGACTTGATTAAACAAAATAACTACATAAATGCTGTAATTTGTACATGTGTTTTGGGTTCAAGGAAGTAGCTTTTCTATAATTTCACTTAGTTTGGAATTTTCATAAGGAAAATGAGAACATCTTTATCCATTCCAAGAAGACAACCAAAGGAAAGTTGGAGATTAAGCTCATTATGCAGAATTAACATCAAGAAAGACTGAAATGACTTGGGGCTTAAACCTGTCTTCAAGCTTTTCAGAAGAATGTAATGCAGAAGGCAATCCCAGAAAATTTATGCTGATTAAATTCTTAGTGTTGTCTTTAAATGTCTAAATACCCATTGGGGTTTGCTGAGGTGTTGATGGAATCACAGAGAAGACCTGGGTAGAGCAAGCAAGATGATAAAGGAGAAGCTGAAATCCTAACAGAGTCAAAAGTCCACAGATGGATGACAGCATTCAAAGGAGATTGTTGTGTTTCTAAGTTTGTAAAAGGTCTTACGATAATTAGCCACATTTTATCAGTTAGGCCACTGCTGTTTTTTTTTTTTTTTTTTTTGAGACAGGGTCTCACTTTGTAGTTCAGGCTGGCTCTGAGCTCACTATGTAGCACAGGCAAGCCTGGAACTCAGCAATCCTCCTGCCTCTGCCTCCCGAGTGCTGGGATTACAGGCGTGAGCCACCACGCCCGGCATTGTAGTGATCACCGGGATGGAACTCAGGACCTTGTGCTTGCAAGGCAGGCACCGAAACCACTGAGCTAAATCTCCCAGGCCACTGCTGTTTTTTGATATATCAGCTCTTTTTTGATAGAACTAAACCTAAAGGATATATTTTTACATAATCATTTTATATCTTAAAAATTTTTATTTGCCTATAATGTGATTAATCTGCTTATCTCTGAAGGTGAAAAATTAATTCACATGTTTGTGGTCCTATTGCCGCACATTTTAGGTTTTGGCTGAGAACATGTAAAAATGTGTGCTTTGGATAATAAAAATAATCTTAAAAATTCCAAGTTTGAATTTCCTTTTGAGGAGGATAGCTGACAAGGTAGACTGCGTCTTTGCGTCTGCATTGTCCAATAAGGTGGTACAACAGCCACATGTGACTATTTATATTTACATTACATCAGAACATTAGATCCTTACTTGTCTGAGTCATGTTTCAAGTTCTCAATTGCCACCTGTGTCCAGTGGTTGCCATATTGGATAGTGTAGAAATACCCGGATATTCCCCACATCACAAAGCTATATTGACCAACACTTGGATTATCATTGCTTCCATCTTCTTTTTTCATTTTTGATACTACTGGGGTTTGAACCCAGGAGTGCTCTACCACTGAGGTACATCTCCAGCCCCTCTTTTTTTTCCTTTAAAATTTTTTTTTCAAGCCAGTGATTTAGCTCAGTGGTTCCGAAGTCTGCCTTGCAAACACAAGGTCCCAAGTTCGACCCCCCAGTAATCACTTACCACAATGCCGGATGTAGTGATTCACCCCTACCAGCACTCAGTACTACACACTACAGTGCCAAGCATTGTGGCTCATGCCTGTAATCGCAGCACACAGGAGGCAGAGGCAGAAGGACTGCCGTGAGTTTGAGGCTTTTGCCTGTCCTATATAGTGAGCTCAGGGCCAGCCTGAACTACAAAGCGAGACTCTGTCTCAAAAAAAATTTCTTTTTGACCTGGTACTAGGGATCAAACTCAGGACCTTATGCTTACATGGCAGCCCTGGTGCCACTGAGCTAAATTCTCACCTTTTTAAATTTTTGCAATAGGGTCTTGCTAATTTGGCCTGGTGAGACTTAAACTTGTCAGTATAATGTCAGTAACTATGCCAGTATAATGTGGGTCCTTCTTCCTTCTTCTATAGATAAATGTCTTTAAATGTCCGAACTGTTACATGAACTCTAATTTCCCAACCTAGGCCCAGCCCCCCCTATCCTCCGCTGGCTGTCCCTAGGCAACAGCACTTAGTCCATGAGAAATGTTCACCTCAACCCAAGCTGTAGGAATTTGAGCTGCAGGTAAATGTAGTGAATATGGCTTTGGCAGGCATGTGGATTCCTCGGAAAAGTAATTACAGCTCTTTCCAGGCATGGGTTAAATGGACAGGTTGCCCTGAGTATTCTCCTGAGCATGCTGAGGATTGCTAGGCTTTTCAGAGTAACCAGTTCCACTTATTTATTTAAATTGCTGACTCTTTCTTCTCCGTTGTCTTTTCCTGGTTATATTTGCAAATAACCTTTGTTTCATCTCCTAATTTTTAATATTCAGAAGATCCCAGGATGCCTTAGGGTAATTTGAACAGCGTGGAATTGGACCCAGGCCCAGGAATTGCTCTTTCAGAGCCGCCGCGAGCTGTTGTTGACCCTTGTGATGCTGAAGTGCACATCCAGCTCCTTCTCTGAGCGATCATTCCCTATTGCCTTGGTGGAAAATGTTGTCCTGTTGATGGAAACCAGCTCTTCTGAGCCTGAAAGCCACGTGCAGTTCTATCACATGTGTGATCTGGTTTCAGAGTGAAAAGCTGGAAAGCCGCTTCCATTGTGTCTTATGTTTTCAAAAAGGTACCATCGTTATTATTATTTTAGTATCTAAAACACAGTGCTAATGCTCTCTGCCAGTGCTTCATTCAGTAAAGAAGGCAGTCTAGATTGCAACAGTGTGCATGTCCTCTTATCCAGTTTTTGGGTGTAGTAATTTTGAAGGATGTTGCAATTTGTTCTGAAAAATGCAGCAGCTTCCCCTCCTCCTACTGTACAAATGTAAAATGCCGTATAGGCATTTTACTTGTAAGGAGTTAACAGAATCAGAGTTAAACAGATGGATTTAGGTTTTCTGGTCATGAATGCCTGCATCATTCTGTAGCTACTTCTGTTCCATGGCACAGCTCCTTGTTTCATTCAGAACTTTCTGCATGTTTTTTCTTGTCCAAGAGCCTCAGAGAAGATGTGTGATTGCGTGGTAATGTTACTTGCAGTCCGAGGGGCAAGGTGAACCCTAACATTGAATTGCGCTCCTTTTTCCTATAATCTGCTCCCTTGTTCTGACTGAAATTCAAATCCAAAGTGAATCCTGGTTGTCAAGAAAACAATCCACAGCAGCCTTCCATACATCTGATGTGGCAGCGATTTTGTTGTGTGTGTGTCTGGGCTCAACTGCTTTGAAACCAGGCCAATGGTTTCAAAGACTGCGCCTTCCTTCACGGAGGGGATCTAGTTCCTGCCTCACCTGTGAGAAGCCTTTAAAAGTTGAAGTTGAAATGCTTCTAGTGAGTGGTTTTGCGAGGTCAGTGGTTGCTTCCTGATGATGGTTTGTGGTAGTGACCGTGGACCTGATGCATCAAGTGAGCGCAGTTTCCACAGCTCCAAGCTGTGTCCTCCTGCAAGGCTTCACGGCCCCTCTGGTGACTTCTCCCAAGGACTCTGTATTTATTTCAGGCACGGTCTGCGCATGTGTGTGGGCCCAGGTAGGAGAAGATGGGTCCCCCTTCTGGTCCACAGATCGCCCAAGATCAGCTTGTCTGCAGCTGAGTCAACCCTGCCATTGGCATCCCCAGTGCTTTGTTCTTGATTTGCTGAAAAGCACTGGCTTCCTTGTCCTTTCTACACGGTCTCCAAACTAGACCTCTGGGCAGCAGCCTCGGTTTGTCCCACTCGCTCATCTCTCCCACCAGACCTGCCCGCCCGCCTCCCGAGACCTATTCCTCTCTTCTCCTTCTGCTGCTTCCACAGATAAAGCCTCAGTATTTTGCGTATTTGTCCCCTGGCTCCCTCATCTGCCTGCTCCCCTTAGTACCCCACCTTTACTCCACAGCATGTGTTTCGACTGGCTGAGTGGTCCGTTCAGGACTGACCCTATAGTTCACTTGATTATAGGGATACATCAGTGAATAAAAGCCACATGATCCTTGTCCCTGTGGAGCCTAAGGCTTCTAGGAACAGGGAGAGAGTGACATCACACTAGGAGGTACCCAGTAAGGAATGATGTGTGATGTTAGAGGTGTATTGACACATGCCCAAGCATGCCAGTCTGTAGTAGCTTTCCTTTATTTTTGGCACAAAATACTAACTCTTTGACACCAGTACATGGGGCCCTTCTGGGCTTGTGTGATGCTTACTGATTTCTTCCAGCTCACTGGGCTTTTTGGCTTCCTGTCTGTGTCTCCTGCGACTGTCTTGTCTTTGTTTCTTGGGCCAAGCTCAATACTGAGCTCAAGCACCAGTGGTTCTGTGGATTCTTTCTTGGTTTCTTTTGTTTTCTGGCCTTACTTTGCCCCCAGTGGACCATTTCACTGTCTGTATGCCTTTCTCTTCTTCCTCCCTTTCTCCCCACACCCCAATAGTCTTCAAGACCCTTGGGACAGGAATGATGTCGTCTGTACCCTTAGTGTCCTCCGTGATGTCTGGCTTATGGTGCCTGTCCTGTGGTTGGCGGTGCCTACAAGGGGAATCACTGTTCCTATGGGGAGGTGGTAGCACCTGCTCTCACAGGTGTGGGAGGACAAATGCTCATCAGAAATCTGATGAGTGGGGTTTCTGTATAGGGTGAGCACTGGCCAGTGTGGCATCTAAATGTTCTAACTTATCACAACTTTCTTCCCCCTGTTACATAATTATTTATTTTTACCACACTCCCAAATGTCTTAATTAGGCCCATCATATGTTATAAATTCTATTTCTGGGTATTGTGGGAACAGCAGTTCCTAGTGTTTTTTTTTTTTTTTAGTGTGTGAGCAGTTTGACTCAGTGGGATGTTATTTTATTTTATTTTATAACTCATTAATGTTGTGATACTGTGTGCTCAGATATTCGCTGTCAGCTGTCAGCTACTGCCAGAACAGATCCCACAGACAAGCAAACTGCACTTTGGTGACGTGGTCCTCTTGTGCCAGCACTTGCTGGTGAACCCAGTGGTAGCGGGGAAGCACACCTTGTTCTGGTATATAATGTACCCAGGCAAGTCAGTCCACTCAGGGATCCCCCAACCCCAAGAAAGATTTAACATTAATTTTACTTTGGCACATGCTAAGGACTGAAATTAAATTAAGCCCAACATGGGCAAACCTAGGAGGTTACCCATCCCTAAACTGGAAAACAGTTTCGCTCTGCTGCGTGTAGATTTGGTGTCTGCCGTTGTAGGTTCCTGGCAGTTCCTCGAATACTTCTTGCTCGATGCTTGAACACGTGCATCTCAGTGGATGAAGGGAAGCATGGGTGTGAACCGTGCGCATGCGTCCAGTTGCCCCTACAGTGTTTGGTTCACTATTTTCAGTTCTTCAACCTTTTACTGGCCCTTTGGCTGCTGCAGCCTGTGTGAGGCCCGGGGTCACATCTAGACATACAGTGGCATAAGGAGCCATGATTCCCATGTGAAGTGAGCATGGACCGGTACTGTGTGCTTCTGCTGTCACAGAACTGTGGGGGACTCGCCGTCCTAGAAGCTAAGTCCCGTGGTTTAATCCTCAGGGGATAACAGATGCTCTCACTGAGGGCCTGGCATCTGGGACTGTCAACATCTATTACTGAAGGGACTGATGAGATGGAATTAAAATTAGCCCACGTAGGAAGAATCTCACAGGAGCCATCAAGGAGATGCGTGCTTTTGTCCTAGAAAAAAAAAAAAGGTGGCTGCCTCTGTCTTCCCCCGTACTTTCTCATTTTGTACCCTCCAACCCAGCTTCTTGGTCTAGGGAAGTGGCATAGAATCTGTCTTTGGGGGTGCAGGTGGGAGAGGGCGGTCTGTCACCCCTAGCCAAGCCTTGCTTCTAGAGGGTCCCCTGTCACACTGACTGGGGAATGCACCACATTCCTGTCAGAATAGAGCCACTTACATACAATGAAACTGCCTTAATTTCCTTGACTTTGTATAAATTTTTCTAACAGTCCATAACTTTTGCTACGAGGCCTTGTTATAATGTTACATAGCCAGAAAAAATTGCACATTTAGAGAAATCTTTCTGTAAGAGCAGCACAGAAATTCAGACAGAAAAGATACTTACAGGTGGTAACTGAGCACCTGTCACCCATTAGGTACCATTCTATGTCCTGGTGATACAGCAGTGAGCTAAACAGATAAAAGCCCTGCTTGGGGCTCTTAACAATCTAGTTCAGGAAGACAGATAAAGAACTAACTACATCATATGGCAGGTGGTATTGAGGGTAAGAAGGGAAACAAAACAAGGAAGGAAAGAGACGGTAGGGGGATGTGTGTACACGGATATGCATATTTTATATAAATGTGCCAGGCAGTCCACTCTGCTGATGTGACTTACAAGAAGTAAGTGATTTAGTGGAGACTTACAGGAAGTAAAGGAATAAGTCATGTATTTGGGCTGAAATTTATTTTGGAGAGAAGAAAGAGAATACGCAAAGGCTCTGGGGCAGGAATGTGTTCCATGTATTTGAGAACCAGCAAGGTGGCCTCTGTGGCTGGGCCAGGATGACGGCGAGATAATGTAGAAGGGGTGAAGTAGCCTGAGAAGTAGCAGAAGTTTGTATTTCATTGACATGGTCTGATGTGGGCTGGCACAGGGACCACACTAGGCTGAGAGGGCAGCAGTAGCTATAAGACATAGGTACATGTGGGAGGAAATGGAGTCCCAGATGCTCTCTGAAGGCAGAGCTGGGAGGACTTATAAAGAAGTTGGATACGAAACGTGAGAGAAAGGCAAGTCAAAGGTGGCTCCAGGGTTTTTGGCCTAAACAGCTTTCAAGGTGGATTTGCCAGTTTTGAGACGGCAAAGACCTCAAGTGAATGAAAAAAAGAGCATTGGCCTTCGGTTCTTTGAGATCTTCTTTGTTCTGCCCTAAAGAACTTGACATTTGAAAGGATATATATCTCTGAACATGGAAGTAAATATTAACCATTGCCTAGTTCTTGAGATTATTTGGGTCTGTGAAACTGGCCTTTGCTTCCATTATGAGCAGGGTTTTCTGGTTTTAAAATTGTTCTGAGGAGCCTGTGTGGTTGGATTCAGACCTGCAGGGTTGCTGTCACAATGGTCAAGTTTCTGCAGGAAGCACTTCTTGTGTTATCAACAGTGTTCCTAGCAGCTCTTCAAGATTTCACATCTTGATAACTGGGAGTAATTCTTTTGTCCTCAGTGTGTTAATCAATTTTCTATCACTGTTGTGAAATAACCTTAGAGAATCAAATTTTTAAAAGGATAGGATTATTTTGGCTGATGTTTTCAGAGTTTTTTCGACAGTGTCTTGGGCCTATTGCTGTGGGCCTGTGGCAGTCCAGCACCTCATGGCAGGAGCAGGGTGGAGAGAGCCTGTTCACCTCCTGATGAGCAGGAAAGAGACGAGGAGAAGCTGGAGTCCCATTTTCCCCTTCAAGACCACGCCCCCAGCAACCTAACTTCCTCCCACTAAGCCCCACCTCTCATAAATTTCGCCACCTCCCAGTAGCATCACAAGCTGACCCCCAAACCCTTAACACAAGGATCATTGGAGGACATTTCACATCCCACTTTAGCACCTCCACAAGCTGGCAAAGCACCTCCCCACACCTCAATTTCTCACCACTGATTGCTTCCTTTAGTGGGTGAAATGACCATCCTGGCCTCCAGGACTTCAAGTCTTTGGTATAAGTGGCCTTTTCTGCTCTAGGTCATTCAAAGAAGGGTCTGTATAAACATCACTAAGTTGACACCATTTGGCCCAGTTATTCTGTAGTATTTTCTTGGAGAGTGGTTGTCTTGTGAAGCATTGGGACAAAGCCTCATTTGAGGAGAGTTGTTGGAGTAACAGTAGTTTCTCTGTTCTTCACCAAAACTTCTTTGGAAAGCAAACTAAACTTGGGTGGGTGGACCTTGGAAAGGCTTTTCCAAGAGTAGGAAGCAAAATGTAATTATCCTCCCCTGCAGGGAGATTTTCTGTTGACATTTCCTGCTCTTCACAAAGGACAGTGTGTGCCCTGAAGTGTGGTGTTCTGGAAGCACCCACAGCCCCGTCAGCCTATCTTGCATGCTTTGGGTCATTTTTAAAGGCACCAATTTAGTGCACAAGCCAGGGGAAATGATACCAACTGAATTCAGTGCAAAACATCAATATTGTTGGCTTCAAATTTGAAGTCTTAATTTACTTCCCATTTCCCTCCTTCACTGACTTTTATCTTTTTAAAATTTATTTATTTATTTAGAGACAGGGTTTCGCTTTGTAGTTCAGGCTGGCCCTAAATTCATTATGTAGCCCAGACAAGCCTCAAACTCACACCAATCGTCCTGCCTCTGCATCCCGAGTACTGGGATTACAGGTGTGAGCCACCATGCCCAGGACTGTGGTATGTGATAGTGTTTGCTGGTGGGTATGTGTTAGCACATCCAGTATTATTGTATGTGGTTACCAAGGATTGAACCAGAGACCTTGTGCTTACTAGACAGGCGTTAGGACCACTGAGCTAAATCTCTGACTCTTTTATCATTTTTTTTTTTTTTTTTTTTTTTTTTAGTTAAAGGAACGGGGACTCTAAGTAATAGAAGGTGCCAATAAGTACTTGACAAAAAATGGAGTGGGGAGAGGAAAGCCATGAAGGGAAATGTCTTGGTCCAAATATTTTAGTCTAAACAGTGGGATAATAAACATATCTCATGAGCTACACATATATCACTCAGTATAGTATTACTTGCCACATGTGGCTATTTAAATATAATTTACAGTTGCACTAAGCAAGTTCAGGGGCTCTGTAGACATATGTAAGAGCTCATAGCTCACTACTGAGTTAGCTCAGATATGGAAATCCCTGTACTGTGGAACTTTGGATTGGGCAGTGCTGGCGTAGAATACAGAACAGGAATCATCCATGATCAGTTACACATTTTCAGTTATTATTGTGCAGCCCAGAGGGCAGGAAAGTGCCAAGGAGCTTGAAGACTGTCTTGTCCTGCTGTGCTGGATAGTAGTGGAGCCGCTCATAGCAGGGGCCATTCCTCACTTTCCTTTGCATTCTTCAGTCTGAAACTTCACCCTGCTTGTAACTCTGGTCGAGGACAGTGACAATGTATTGTACAGTTCTACAGAGCTTACATGTCATTTCTTCCTAAGACACATATTTTCTGTCTTTTTCCTCATCGCTAGGACAAATAACAGCTACAACTTAAGAGAGGAGGGATTTATTTTAGCTACTTCTTTGCAGAGGGTTCCGTCCCTGTTCCACTGGCTCCAAGCCCTCAACCCAAGGACCCACCTCTTCTGACAAATTGTATCTCACAATAGCAAGTCTGCTGAAGTCCCTGTAATCCATTCAGAAACCCACGTGAGGCTTCGGCCGATGCTGTAGATCCCAAACATAGCATTTACATAGAAAATGTAAGCTATCCTACTAAGAAAGTGAGGGAGGTCTTTAAATTCATACGTAAGTAAGAGGTGGGAAGCAGGTAGAAGGCAGAGCTGGGGTGAATTTTTAAAGTCCTCCGTGATTCCTGTTATCCGACTCTCAATAAAAGCAAGCCAGATGGAGGGATATTTTCTAAACTTGATTGTGGATTACAAACATTTTATCCCCTTATTTATCAATTACATTGAAGTGAGTCAGTTGTTTTATGGTGAAGTAAGTAGGCAAAGAGTGGTTATCATGTTTTTGCTTAGACCAGACAAGCTGGGTAAATATTTTTAAAGCTGACAAGACCCGATAACAGCCAGGTTGGGGGAGCACAGGGTGGGTAACATTCTTCTCATAGTGGAGCTGCTTCATGTGAGTGTGTCAGATAAACCAGGCGGCTTGAAGTTACACTTAGGAGAGGTGAAGAAAGGCCACCTGCACAAGGAAAAGTGATGTCAGACATTAAACCAAGGAAATCTGAAGTAGTGAGGTGCGGAGATACTGAGCTGAGGTTCTGAGCTACAGAGTTCACGGGAAACCTCTAAGTATCAGGCAGCTCACAGAGAGGCTTGGAAATAGGCTTCCTGAGAGTACCAGGAAGCAAAACATAAAATGCAGTCAGTGTAAGGAATGGAAATTTCCATCCTTCACTTAATCACCATAATGTGTGTTGAAATGAAACCTGGGAATATTGTAATGACAAACAGTGATTACAGGAGGCGACCTAGAGAAAAGGTTAGAGCAGGCACTTAGCATGGCTGGCATGGTCCAGGTCACAGAAGGTCATAGTGCTACTGCACAGTGACGGCCATTTTGCTTAAGGCAGCCATTTTTTTTTTTTTTTTTTTTAAGCCAGATCTTTGTGCACAGCTCACTATTGAGTCAGCAGACCTTTGATCATAGCTGGGTTTGCCAATGATTCTGGACTGTTCGGTAAATGTGACAACCAGCCAAGATACTGTGGTCTACTGGGTCTTTATTATTTGCTGAGCGGTACACTTGGACACAGAGGAATCCACGAATGAATATTGCATAGACTGGAGCCATTTCCCTAGCATTTGGCCATCTTTTGCCAAGCTACTCCTTTTTCTCTCCTGAAAAGAGGAAAGAATGAACAGGTATATTGAACGGCATCATTTGGCGTCACAGTTCCTTCCTTTCCCTGCTGTCTGAACCTCAACTCTTCTCCTCATTCAGAGCTATGGAAAATTTAGCTCTATGAAATTTGCATTATATTCATTAGGAACACCAGTGAAACAAGTAGATCAAAAGGTAATTAATTTAAGGAGGGCAGATTATTGGGTGGCCATGAGGGTCTGTCCATCTCATCAAATGTTCAACAATTATTGATATTTTTTCCTTATTTATACACTACATTTGTATTGTCCCATGCAGTGAATTAGGAGTTTCTCTAGATGTTACATTATTTAATTTAAAGTAAACTAACTTGTGAAGTGAGGACAGTACCTGTGTCATTTATTTCTCTGTGTGAGGCATTGTAGGGAAAGACTTAATAGACACAAAGCTGGCTCTGGGCATGAAGGTAAATTTAGGGAGTTGTTGGAGAGAGCACATTCACAAGTTACTTCCAAGGACGTTTTGGGATTGGCTTTCTTTGATTTCTTTGTGTTCTGGTGAAAGTGGAAAACATTTCATTCTTCCTTAGAAAAATACATCTCCCCAAACATTTTCTGCAGGTCTACATCTATTAACCTGAAAGGCTATATTGTTGGTGTAGATAAATGGAATAAGTGTTTTGGGCATTTTGTCTGGTATAAATTTGCACTTGTTTCAAGTATTCCTACTGAGTAGTTCTCTTCAGAGTGTTACTAAGTTACAAAGTGAGAACCATAAATCAGTTGGGCTCCTCTGCTAGGTCCAGTTGATTCACAGCGGCCAAGGAAGCAGGAGAACAGGTAGTGCCATTCAGTGCGTCCTCAGTGGCACTGGATGGAGAGAGACCTCCGATGTGACCCAAGGTTGCCATCTTGTGCTGTGGGGAAGGCCAGCAGGTCCGCATAAAGGGTGCTTTCTGGGTCACTACCTCTGATTCATCCGTTCTGCTCCTAAACTTCAGCCCTGTCAATACAATGGATGACCTTTGAGAGCCCTGAAAGACTTCAGATAATCTCCCAGGTGTCCATCTCTGTGCCTTGTTGCTGGGCTGGGTGAGTCAGTTTGTGTAATGTATTTGACTTGCTGATCTTGTTCAGCAGAGCACTGTGGTTTTAAAAAATGGTTCAAGCCATTAGGAGGGGGTCAGCATTGTTTTTCTACTCAAAAGAAAGACTTCATCCAGAAATAAAGGTCATTTCAGTTTTGTTAGCGTCTGTGTTCATTAGAACACTCAGCACATCAAATAATGAAAGCAAAATCTTCATGTAGATAAAGAGTTGTATTTGGAAGACTGGGCCACGAATGTATGTATGTGTTGTTCTGAAATTTTTTTTTCATTGTTAAAATTGATACAACTCAAAGCAGAAGAAAGAATTTTGAACTTGAGTGACCTTGGGCAGCTCCTAACCCTGGTGCAGTGCTTGTCTCAGTCAACAGTACATTAGACTCACCTGAGGAGCTTTTGAAAAGCATGTAGCTATCTGGGTGCCATTCTTGGTAATGAGTCAGAGCCTTTGGGAATGGGACCAGCCCACAGAAGCAGTGTGCTCTTGATGCGAGTCCTGGCTTGGGAACCTCTACTCCGGCAGACCTGTGTCTGTTGGTTTCCTCTGTGAGATCCCACTCCCAGGTGCTGGTCAGGCCGACCCACTGCTCCAGCCCCACCCCGTTCTCCTTCCTTTCCCCTGGCTCATGGCTGCAGCCCCCTTGACACCAGGACT
>PVIC010007455.1:0-50992 GCA_004025085.1 Thryonomys swinderianus | reverse complement strand
TATAATGCTGGGCGTGGAGACACGCCCACCAACAATCAACACCGCATACCACAATGCCGGACGTGGTGGCTCACGCCTGTAATCCCAGCACTCGGGAGGCAGAGACAGGAGGATTGCTGAGTTTGCGGCGGCTTGCCTGGGCACCATAGTGAGCTCAGGGCCAGCCTGAACTACAAAGCGAGACCCTGTCTCAAAAAAAAAAAAAAAAAAAAAAAGGGGGGTTTTGAGACAAGGTTTCGGCTTTGTAGTTCAGGCTGGTCTTGAACTCATCGTATAACCCACGCCAGCCTTGAACTTTCAACAATCCTGTCTCAGCCTCCCAAGTGGAGGGATTATACACATATGTCAACTCAAATTTTACCTACCTTATCTTCTATTACATTACGTATTTAACATGTAGTTCATGATCTATTTTTATTTTACTTTAATACATGGTGAGAGATATGAGTATATTACTTCTATAAGTAGATATACAGTTTTCCCAGCACCATTTACAAATCACTAAGCTGATCACTTGTCCAGAACATGTAAAGAACTCTCCACAATCCAGTTTTAAAATGAATTTTTAAAATGAGCGAAAGATCTGAAAATATTATCAAGGCCCACAGATAGCAAATACCATGTAAAAATGGTGCTCAACATTATTAGCACTTTGAAAAAGCACATTAATGTCTAAATAAGATACCCTCTGTCTCCTTTTCCTCCCTTCTCTCCCTCACTCCCTTTTCCCAAAAACTTTAAAACTGACTACACCATACCTAACAATGGCAGTTAAAACTATCTCATGCTGGGGATATAAAGTAGCACAACTTTTTTGGGAAGCAATTTGGCAGTTTCTTAAAAAGTTAAATATACACCTGCCATATGACTTAGTCATTCTGCTCTGGGTATTTATCCCAGAGAAAAGAAAGTGACAAAGACTTTTAAATCAACACTCACAGAAGCTTTATCTGTAATAACTGAAAACTAGAAACTGCCCAAATGTGCATTATGATATAGTGTACAACAGAACCTACTCAGTAATAAGTGGAATGAACTAGTAATATGTAACACGAATAAACCTCAGAATAATTATGTTCATTGAAAGTAGCCAAACAAGAGCATGTACTGATTGTTTGTAATGATTTTTTTTTTTTTTGAGACAGGATCTTGCTTTGTAGTTCAGGATGGCCCTGAACTCACTCTGTAGCCCAGGCTAGCCTCAAACTCATGGCAATCCTCCTGCCTCTGCTTCCTGAGTGCTGGGATTACAGGTGAGAGCCACCATGCCTGGCTGTACTGATGGTATAAAAATTCTGTAAAATGTAAATTAATCTATAGCAACTAAAACCAAATTAATTACTACTTGCAGTTGAATAAAATTTTACCTAGTAAATTGTGTGAGGGATGCAAGACTACTCATCTTTTGTACACATGACCCAAATGTATTACATTATCATTTGAAATATAATCAGTTTACTACCTGTTCATTTTACACCAGTAAATTGAGAGATTTTAAAAAGTTTTTCTTTCTGTAGGAAGTTCCTAAAAATGGTCTCTGCTTCACTGGCAGAATCCTGACTGATCCAGCCTCTAAGTGAGGTCTTTGTAGCAGATGAAATTTCACTCCGGGTGTGTGTGCTGTTCCCCAAGATCACAGATCTTTAAATCGGAGCACTTGTGTGGATAATATTCCTCCAAGAGGTATAAAATTTCATTTTTCAAGGGAACAAACCCTCCCATAAGAGATCCTTAATGAGCCAAACATGTGAACTTTCGGACCCTTCACATTTCATTGTTTTAATTCTCTGTACCACACTGTAAACAACCAGCCTCTACATCAGATTCCTAAACTTCTGTCCAATTGATAACACCTGCATGCCGTGTCTGTGTAGCAACTCAGCCAAGGCTGTTAATGTTCCAACTACTGTACTCTTGTGGTTTTACTTGCTTTCAAATAAGGTTCTTCAAGTTCAAAGGACCCAAAGGTTTTAAGGTAAGATCAGTTGCATAAACCTTCATTAACATCATCTCATGCTTTATTTGTGAACGTATTTTCCCATACACTACAATTTATATGTCAGGCTCCTAACGACAGTTTAACCAGAGGAACAGTTCCACACCATTGTGATGAGGGCCACACCACATGCTCTAATATTTATAGTCTGAAACCACTGAAAACTAGGTTCAAACCCACAAATGCCAGAGAAACACTAGACCTTCAGTATTCAACGGCAAAGAAATGAAAAGAGGAAGAGAGGTCTGATGAAATATGGTTTCTCAACAGAAGAGAAAATAAGCTCATCAGTCAGAGCCCAAAATTCCAAGGCATAGTATTGAGAACTGAGTTTATGAACAGTTGTAGCAGACTGTTCTCATGAATACTCAGGTGCATTCATTTTTATGTTAACTATTTTTGCACTCTCTGTCTGCCACCCCCCAAGATAAAATTTTTGCATGCAGTTCAGGTTGGCCTTAAACTCACTATGTAGTCCAGGCTGGCCTTGAACTTCTGGTGACCCTCCTGCCCCAGTGAGATTACAGGTGTGCTGTGCACCATGTCCAGCTGCTGCTGCTTTTCCTTTGTGTGCCTCCACATATGGTCTAGCATATACCCTGGGCAATCAAAAAATACAGCCAATAAAACTTCAAGTAACTTATGACAGTAAAAGACACATTCCCAAGAACGATGGCATGAACATGTTTGGAGCAAAAGAGAGTATTCTGTATACTGGGGGAGTATGTGTCTGTTAATATAATAAAACTTCTAAATTTAAACATTCACATACTTTTGATATTTGTATATTACCTTACATTAAAGGAATAAATGATAACTGACCTTTCCATTCAGTAAGACTGTTAGTCATTCCACAGCAAAACTATAGTAAATTGAAACTCTACTGAAAGGAACTGTAAAGCAACTAAAGTGTGACATCTGACTGTCCAAGAGCATGGTATTCGAAGCATCCATCAGGCAGTCACTCAAAGGCCAGAACCTGAAAATGGCCTAATTTAACAGGGGCACACATGGCAAGACCTCTTCTCTGAAGAAGCGGAATGGAAGCATGGCTCTGGGTACGGCCCGGGAAGAAGCCACTGGTTCTGAAGGCCTCCTGTGGCCGTCACCGAGGAAGAGACTGGAAGTGTTGCCGTTGGCCACGTGCCCCTCTTCCCAGACTAAATCACTTCCTGTCTCAGAATGCACTTGCACGCAGAAATGTGGCTAAATAATGCTAGGAAAATCTTTAAAAGCATCGTTCAGATTTACAAAATCAAAACGAGAATGTGATTTCAAACAGGACCATTTCTCGCTCTCCTCTGACCAGGTGTGCTCAGCAGCAGGGATGATGTCCACCATGACAGAGTCAGGGAAAGGTCTGAAGAGTCTTGCTCTGGGTGGTCCTTCAGGCTTTTCTCTATGCATGTGCCTCACAGGAAAAAACCCAACTACAATATTTGATGTCAGAAATTTAACAGAAGAGATTTAGACTCTCTGTAGGGATCATACAGTGTCTGCTGCAAACAGTGGAGTGAGACAGGCAGCACACAGTCTACTAAATACACTTTACCACTCCTCTTCTATTAAGTTTGCATCTTTTATTCTAAACTTGGAAATTCTCTGAGAAAGGGTGCTATTTGTGATACTTACCTTGGTTTTGAAAACAGCGAAAGAAAACCAACTTTGAATTCTGGATCCACAGGTGACAGTTGTACCCTACTTCTCAATGCTTTTAATTTGTGCTCTATTTTCAGAAAAGATAAAAATAGAAATTCCTGTTCTGGTGTGCCAGCAGTTGTCATGTAAATTTAGCAAACTAAATGATAATAACTATTACCTTGAGGGAAATATGTATTTTTGAAAGATATGCATGTTTAATAAGCAAAGAACTACAGAGTAGAGCTGACTTGTGAACCTGCATGTCCCAGGTCCTTCAACTAAAATTACCTACTAGTCATAAAATGATTCAAAATCTAATGGATGACTGATATACAGCCTTTTGGTAACAACCAAGCCAACTTTTGCCTGTTGGATCAGATACAAGACGCCTAATCCCATTTAAAATGACATCCAAGTCTCTACAGAGACAGCGTAGCATCTAATATCTACTTATGGACAAATGTTTAATGAGTGATTGAGCATTGTCAGCAGACAATCTCAGTAATAGCTTTGTTCTTCTGAGAGAATACTATGTTTTTCTGAGAGAATACTTAAGCATTTGTCTTAAAGAAGCTATCAAAAGGCCTTTACTCCTCCTTTAGTTGAGAAGTATCCTTTCTATACAGCATTTGAGTCTAGGGATTCTATTAATGAATGCATACAGCACTTCTTTATTTCTTGGTGTTTGAGGACAACATCTTCAAAGTTCTATACTCAAGGAAGTCCCTTCTTCCCGGCCATCCCCCTTCTACACTCAGTCGGGTGAAGAGAAAAACCTCAGGCTCTGGAGTCTGACAGTTTATGATCAGACACTATTAAAGGTAAGAACATAGGCAAAGTGTAGTCTCTAAGGCAGCTGTGCACCTAAAAATGTAGTAGTGGTAGATGCAATTTATCCTGAAGCGTAGCTGTACTGAGGCATCTAACAATAGCCAACACTTAGGCTGCTACTACTGCTGCTGCTTCAGGAGACCTCCTCATTCACATCAAGAACTCACTGTCCTCAAGCAACAGAGAAAGAGCTATGGGGATGACACACTCCTCTCCTAAGACCCATATAGGACTTTATAAAATGGGACCTGTACACCTCTTTCCTTACAAGAAAATAAACTCCAGACAGATGAAAGAAGGATAGAAAGGAAGGGAGGAAGCCAAGAAATCATGGCTAGGGCCCGGGATTTAGCTCAGTGGTTCCGGCATCTGTCTCGGAAGCACAAGGTCCCAAGTTTGATTCCCCTGTACCACACACCACAATGCCAGGCGTGGTGACTTACACCTGTAATCCCAGCACTTAGGAAGCAGAGGCAGTAGGATTGCTGTGAGTTTGAGGCTTGCCTGGGCTATACAGTGAGTAAGGCCAGCCTCAACTACAAAGCAAGACCCAGTCTCAAAAAAGAAAAAGAAAAAAAAAAAAAGTGAAAAGAAATGATGACTAATTGTCTTTTCAACACTGAAGAGTGAACAAAGTCTTTCTAACTAGGATATAAGCTTATAAGCCATAAACAAATGATGGCTGGACATTACTATATGAAAACTTTAAAACAATTATTATGATAAGACATACCAGGAACAAAGTCCCTATTGCTGGGGGAAAACATCAGTCATTTAATCACATAGTGTTAAATTCTACATTACATCAAGAGCTCCTATAAATCAACGAGGAAAAGATCAGCAATCCAATGAGAAAGGAGTGAAGGAAATGAACACTTGACAGAGAAAGAAAGACACAGCAGGGTAACGGCAGTGTTGTCAAAGGTGACCAAAGAAAAGGCATTCACATCCTATTGGTGAGAATCAATCTTGGGCTGGGGATTTAGCTCAAGTGGTACCGTGCCTAACGTGGAAGCACAGGGGCTCAAGTTCAATGCCCAGTCCCACCAAAAAGAAAGAAAGATGAATAAATCTAGTACAGTCACTGTGGAAAAGAATTTGGTAGTTATTTATCAAAATAAAAAATATAGTCTTTGACCCAGCTGGTTTACTTCTAAGAATTAATCAAGGGAAATAATTACACCTGTGTGAAATTATATACACAAAGGGTATTCACTGCAACAATGTCCGTGATGCCAAAGGATCAGAAAAGGTCTCTGTCTTATCCACGTGAGAATACTATGCAATTATAAAGAGACACATTTTGAACTAATGAAGACAGGTCTAGATATATTGTTAATTTTTATAAGATGCAAAAAAACTATTTTAAGTACTAAAACTATTTTAAGTGTAAAAGGGAGTTAATTTCTAATTATTTATGAATGGAGACATGTTAGAAGGAAACAAGAAATTACACTTCTGTGTCACAGAAAAGAAGGTTAGTGGCTGCAGACAGGTGAACCCTCTTTTTATTTAGTTTAAATTTATCTTACAATTCTTTGTGAATATGTATATGTAACTGTCACAAAATAAAAATTTTAAATAGTAAAAGACAATTCATTTTGTTTGAATAAGTAACATAAATGGAGCTGGAAGTCAAGGGAACAGGGCAGACAGGAAACCGTCCGAGCTTAGGAGTGGAACGCCCAAAGCTTCACCACAGACATGCAGGAGCCGGCAGAGAACCTCATGCTCCTTGGCTTCCGGCTCACATACCTCACCACAGCGATGACTAGATCCCTTCTTTCTGCTAGTCCCAAAATAGTCAAGAAACTTCCCCTGCATCTACCCGTCCGTTTTAATCCTCGCTCATGCGTGACCTCTCAGGATTTGGCAAAGCGGCTCAAAAGCAGTAACTTCCCCAACATCAAGATGCAGACTGTTCCCAATCAGCCATGATAAAATTAAACCCTTCTCCACAATGAGCTATAGATAGGGCCCCTGAATTCAGAGAACTGCATTTTTGAGGCTACATGAGGGTGTAAAGTCAGAAAGTTAAACAGGAGAAATGGTCAGGAGACCCCTGAGGAAGTATCTCTGTTACATATTAGTAAGAATCATCTGCCTCCTTGTAGCATCTTGAAATGAAAAAAGAAGTGCTGGGGATTTAGCTCAAGTGGTATCACGCCAACCTTGGATGCACAAGGGCCTGTGTTTGGTCCCCGGTGCCACAAAAAACAAATGAAAAGAGAGACTGATGAGCCAGGACACCTTCACTTAAGACCCTAGCTATTAAAATTCTTCAGTTAAACTACTTCATTTAAGGAGGACTCCTCGCTCCCCAGCAGTGATCTAATTCTCATACACAGGACACCTAGGTGAGGGGCAGGTGTAGGTGCAGGCAAGTGACAGCAGGAAAGAATAGAACAGGAGCCAACAAGGGACAGAAAGGCAGCCAACAGCTCCCTCCCAGCTGAAGTGGGTGCAAGAGAAATCTCAACGCGAAAGCCTGCACTGATCTAGCTCCAGGGCACTCAGGACAGGAACACTGCTCCTCAAGCATCAGCCAGGCTCTTGAGCCAAACATTTTTCAGTCTATCTTAGGAGTACACGGCAGTCAAACAGGTCACATAGCTCAAAGAAGGAAACTAGGACCCTAACGAAAAGGAGCCGCCTGCCATGCTGTGTCAGAGGGCACAGTGAAATAGTGCGTCCTCTAGAGGCTGGCTGGCTGCAGCGACCACAGACAGGAGGAAGGTTATAGGGACCAGGAGAAGTGGGCCGCCGGGCAGGCACTGGACAACCTGGAGGGGTGCCACCTTCATCAGGAAACCTAAAGTTTCCCGCAGATGGCACGCCTTTCACTGAGGGCCTCTGAAGTGGGGCCTTTGGGTTAAAATTTCCAGTTGTTTGTTCCCCCTACATTCCTGCTTTAGCAGCATCTTCTTTGCACACGTTATTTGTCACCCTGGGCCCTGACCAAATTAGACCAACAAGTCGGGTCTTGAAAAGCTGACAACCGCTCCGCAGACACACCAACTTTACTTGTTCCTAGAGCAAAGTCTTTAAAAGGGAAGGGAAAGTGAAGAAGGAAAGCTCATTCACAAGGCCTGCCAAACTCTGGCCAACTCGGGCATTTCCACAGTGAAGTGCTCTTATATAATACGTACAGGCCCTCTTTTGCTTAAAAATAAATGAAAAGAAAATTTAACACCAAGTACCAAAAGTAAACTGTTGAGGTGCTAGCCAAATCATACAGGAATTTCTAAGTTATATATGATTTAGGCAAACACTTGGACACACACTTACAAAACTATTCATGGCCTCCAGCACAGCAGATTCAAACAGCCCGCCAGCCCCTACCGGGTTCAGTCACTCTTAAAAAACCCGCATCTGATAACTCCACTTCCGAGACATAAGGCCTTGTCCCAGGTCGACTCCAGATGCAGCTCCAGGAACCCTGTGGCCTGTGCATGGCCACCAGCATCCCAGGATGCCCAGTAAGGAAGCCCACGACACACTCCGTGAGCAGCAGAGCAGCGGATGTGGGGACGAGGGCATGTGGCCAGGCCATGGGAAAGTGTGCACCTCAAAAGCACCACTCCTCATGCACCGCGGCCGCGGTCCTCAAGGTGATCTGAGTACTGTCATAATTTGCTGCTAAAATGTTCCGAAGTCTATGAAGAATTCGTTTAAAACCAAGGGTTTCCCTATCATACGTTTTAGAAATCATTTACAACTTCAGTTCCTTGTGTCAGAGAAAAGATATGGTATTTACACATCTATGTTCTATTTATTTCACTTCTGAGTATGTTCTCAAGGTACATCCATTTGAGTATAAAGGACCTGCACTTATCATTCTTTATGGCAGAGTAATACTCCATTTTATAAGATAGGTATTACAAAATAGTAAGAAAATACTCAAAAGAAAAAGGAAGGTGGGGGTAAATAAAGAAGGGAAAGAAAAAATTTGATGATTAAAAAAGGAAACAACGCTTTTATATATGGGGGTAAGAGATCTGAGGGTGAGGGAATGGAAAAAAATGAGAATTAAGTCTTTTCAGTTACTGGTACAAATTCTCAATGTCGATTGTAATTATAATGTGTATATAAAATACACCAAAAAAACTCCAAAGGTTTTCCTTTTTTTTCCTTTCTTTTAAAATCTAGTTTTCTCCTCTTGCTTTCTTCACTTAGTGAGCCCTGTGGGCCACAACTTGTTCTGGGTACTCAGGTTAGAGAAGAAAAAGAGAAATTTTTCACATTTGGAAACAGGTATTATGCCAGCAGAACAATGAATACAGTGATTTTATTAGTGATCAATACTATGGAAAGAAATAAACCAGCTGGGGTGCGGGTGAGCAGGACAGAGCAGGAGCAGATTCCCTCAGATAAGCTACAGCTCCGGGTTCTGGCGCCTGCGGGCTGCATTCGAAGAAAGCCCTCAGGGAAGAGCAGTCTAGGGAGAGGAAAGATCTGGCCTAAGGGCACAGAGTGGCCTGTGCAGGCCTGAGGCACAGGGAACTGGTCCAGGGAGCATCCGATGGATGGACACCAGCTTCTAGGCCAAAACCCTAGGGGGAGGGGTAAGGGGCGGGGAGAGAGTGTGTGTTGCAAGCTGAGAACCCGTGTGTGTGTGTGTGTGTGTGTGTGTGTGTGAGGAGGGGAGGGGGATGCGTGTGTGCTGCAAGCTGAGAACCCCTAGCATCCTGCTGGACCTCCCCTGTCCTCATTCCCAAGCCTTCACCTTCACTGAAGTTATGGCCACTCAAGAACCAACTTGGCCACAGTGTCCCTAAAAGCCAGAGCGCTTACTGCTTGCCGGATGTCATCCCGGCCTCGGGGAGACAGCGGTGAGCCAGACTCCGCTGTCTTCAGGGCCTCAGCCTGGTCTCCTAGGGAGAACAGGGAAGCTCCACCAGGATAACTACACCAACAAAGATCTGTGCGACCTTTTATCAGATAACTGCTTAGGATAGCACCTGAACTCAAGAGGAAGGAAAATCTGCTTCCTACAATACACTTCAAGATCTAATTTGTGCTGGTGGCTCCTCAGAAGTGTTCTAGGAGCCAGGCACGTAACCCCAGCACTGGGAAGCATGGACAGGAAAAAGTAGACAATTTAGTGACTCAGCAAGACTCTGTCTAGAAACAGAACCGGCTGGGATATAGCTCAGTGGGAAGGCCTTGGATTTAATCCCTAGTGTCATGCATACAAAAACTATCCCAGGAAAGACAGTAACTTTTTGCCCACTCCATTAGGATCAAGCCTCTGCTCCCAAGGCCGGCTCCAAACAGCCTGTGGTTTATGTGGCCTAAACTCACAGGCATCTCCTTCCTGCCTCCCTGAACAGACCTTCAATTGCTGTTTCTAGAACCCACCTGTCATTTGTTGCCTTTTGCCTTTTCCTGTCATTCCGTGCCACCCAAGCTTGCTCCAAGAGAGGCACTTAAATGTTTACTACAGGGGGAATTTTAAAAAGGGCAATGTTTATCTAGCTTTCCATCAAGCTCTACAAGGTGCCAACAAGTCACTCACCCACAAATTTTGCCAGCAGCGCTTCCTCTCCTTCCTCCCCACTACCATGTGGTCAATAAGGTGGCACATAATGGTTTTAAAAAATAATTTCCAGGGCTGGGGTATGTATAGCTCAAAGGGACAGTGCTTGCCTGGCAGGTTTGAGGCCACAGGGTTGATTCCCAGCACCACCAAGCATATCACTCAATCTATCTAGCATTAAATTAGATCATTGTTCTTAGGAATATCATAAGCCCTGTCAAAGTAATAGCCTTGCTATTAACTATATTATAAAGAAATGGGTTTACAAAGAAGGGAACCTTGCAATATGCAGTAATTTGGAAGAAACCTGTGGGCATTATGCTGTGAAATGAATCCCACAAAGAACAAATGCTACATGATTCCAGGGAAATGAAGACCCTTAAAATAGTCAAATCTGATGAATCAGGAGTAGAATGTTTGCTGGGAGGATGCAGGGACGGAACAGTTGGGAAGCTGCTGTTCAACAGTCAAGGTTTCGGCTGAGTAAGAGGAGGGAGTTCTAGAGATCTGGTATGTAATATCACACCTCTAGTTAACCATACTGTACATTTGAAAGTCTGCTGAGAGCAGAGGTCTTATGAGGTGCTCTTATTACAATAAAATTTATTTTAAAAATGAGATTTTAATATTCCTACTAGAATTTACTGGGACAAGTTTTGCCCTTTCAGAGTAGTTACTTTAGAGGTGCTCACTCCTGCTGTTATTTCTTGGCTCAGTTTCAAGATACCCCTTTTTCCTTTTATTTTTTTCACTCATTCATTCATTTTTCTGATACCAGGGATTGAACTCAGACTCTTGTGCCTCCAAGGTAGGCTTGGTACCACTTGGGCTAAATCTCTGGCCCTATTCATTCATTTATTGAGACAAGCTCCCACTATGTAATACAGCCCAGCCTTGAACTCACTATGTATCCTAGGCTGGCCATGAATTCAGTGATCCTCTTGCTTCAGCCTCCTGAATGCAGAGGTTACAGCCATGTGCCACCCTGCCTGGCGGAACTTCCAGCCTGAGAAAGCGCTGCACATCTTTTTCATGATCAGCATAGTCTGCTGTTTAAAAAAAAAAAAAAAATCACCGACTTGGGTGTGTACACTCTGGAAGGCTGGTCTGGAGTCACAGTGTGAGTCTTCCTCTGACTGCTTTACAGGCTGTGGTCCTCGCTGACATTGAGTGCATGAAGCAGAGCAGAGCAGGTCCGGCTCTGCTTCCAATACTCCCAGGACGTGGGCAGGGGCCACTCACTTGCTCCGTGCAAGTGAGAAGGAAATGGGGTTGGGCAATGCTAAGTACCTTTTGGCCCTATCATGTTAGGGTGATTTTAGAGAACTAGTAAAATCCCTCCCATTTTTGGGGTACTGGAGGTGCAAGCCAGGGCCTCAGCACTGTACCACTGAGCCACATCTCATAAAATCCGCTTTCAACCAAAGAATACTCTGGAAACTATTCTGTGGGACAAATACTAAGAAACAGTCTCAACTTTTTAACCCCTGAAAGGATGCCAGTGGAGCGGTGGTGGAAGACACAGAGCAATGAAAGAAATGCTTCAGAGGTCAGAAAGAATTTCCTGCATACGGTAATTACCCATAGAACACAGAGCTCTGGTCCACTGGAGGAGACCTCCAGGAAAGGAAGACAAAGAACAAATGCTGCAAGATTCCAGAGGCATGAAGGACCCTAAAAGTCAAATCCACAGTCAGACACAACCACACTGATCAATCATGGCGGCACACTGGGTTACAGGACAAAGTGTGAGAGGTTCGAGTATCTGTGTACCGTGAGCTCCTGTTGTAGCAAACCCTTCAGGGTGTGGCTATTAGCAACTCAAAGGAAGAGGTAACCTCCCACCTGTCTTTTAGAGAGGATGGTAACATGGCTGCACAAATTCTTATCTTTTCACTTAATCATCACAGAAAGCAGCAGCCTCGCATCCCATGGCTTCCTGTTTAATAAGAGAATTTTTTTCTCATGGTTTGACTCCCAGCAAAGTATGAGAGGAGATAGGCTTAATAGATGGGACCAGATCACTCACGGCCCTGTGGGCCTCATTAGAAAGTGCCTTCTTTTTCCTGAGAGCACAGGAGCCCAGTGACAGGTGTTAAATGGGGAAACACCAGGTTTCATTTCAAAGGTCATCTGCCACAGGGAACAGATGTGTGGGAGACACGCTCAAAGGAAGAACATGGTCCTGCGGATGGCCTGAGTGAGAATCGGTCAAGGTCCCACAGGAGACAGACATCTCCCATTATTTTAACAGAGAAGTTTTAACATAAAGGGTAATATAAAGAACTGATAACTAGGTGGAAAGTTATTTAACTACTCACTGAATAGGCTAAAGAGAATTCGGTGCTCTCCAGAGACAGAAACTGCCCCAGGGGAGAGGTTTTGAGGCAGAACCCAGGGGCTCGAGGACTTTAGTTCTGCGCTACCACCAAAGTGGGTGCCAAGAAGCCAGCCCTGCGAAAACTGGAATGACGAAAAAAGGAATTTATTTGCTGCTACAGGAGGGAACTAATCTGGGGTAAGGAAGTGGTGGTTCAAAAGCCCTACATTCAGCCCAGTGGAAGCAGCCAGAGAAGGAAGAAGGAACTTGCTGCATCCCCTGGGCGGCACGAAGAGCCGGGTGGTGATCACACAGAGGAGCAGTTAGGAGGCCAGTTTCCTATCACAACACAGACCAGTGAAGGGTGGGCTCAGAGCTGAGAATCAGACACTTCACAGTTGATAAATCACAAAACATGTGCCTTACAAACTTTTCACCAGCTATTGTTCCAACAAGACTGAAGTTCCAGCTAAACAAATACATCAAATCCAAAAAACTAAAAGAGCTATGTACTCTTTAGTAATGTCAAAATTAATCAAATCATTTCTGTAAAGACTGTTACTGAAACAAGAGCCAGGTAAGAGGGGAAATATTTTGGCATATGTGAGACTCTTGGCTCCATGACTACCCCCACCCCCTCCCCTCAAAAAGCAAAATACTAAAAAACAGGATCCCAAGTGAAATCTCTTCAATTTTTGTTCTTAAGGGTTTTTTTCTTTTGTTTACAGTACTGAGGCTTGAACTTGGGTTCTTGTGCTCCCAAGGTAAGAGTGGTACCATAAGCCAAATTTCCAGCCCGAAGTTTTTATTTTGAAAAAAACTGAACATACATATGTAGTTATAAAAATATACACAAAGATAAAGATTTCACCCAGTTCTGTGCAATGGTAACTGTAGGACAACATAACAACCAGAAGTCTGACATTGTAAGATCCATCTAACTTATTCAGATTTCACCAGCTTCACACACTTTCCTTACTGTGTATCTTGGTGCATTCTGTTCCATGCAATTTCTTGTATTCATGCAACCATGACCCTAATCAATAAACAGAACAGTTTCATCACAAGGATCTGTCACACCACACTTTTACAGCCACAATCATCTCTTTCCAATCCCTGCTTACATTTTTCTTTCGGTAACAGAAATTGAACTCAGGACCCTAAGCTTTCAAGGCAGGTGCTAGAACCACTCAGCTAAACCCTGGTCTGCTACATTATTTTTTAAAGAAAAGAGTTTGTATCTTATTTTATCATTACTTGCCTTGTAAATCCCACAGGTTTTTTTTTTTTGTTTTTTTTTTTTAAGTAGAGTGATTCTGGGGATCCACTGTGGTCCGAAGGGGCATTTTACCACTGAGCTACAGCCCCAGCTCTTTTTAAATTTATTACAAGTTAAACTGTCCAAACTGGCCCCAGATTTGTAATTCTGCCTCAGCTTCTCTAGTAGTTGGTATATAACAAGTATGTCCCACTGTGCCTGTTTGTTTTTCCATATTTACAGAATGGCTAATGAAGACAATACCCGATTAACTTTGGATTAACTTATTCCTTATTCCTTATGTAACAGTGCATCGCAAAATGGGCAAGGACTTCTCCAAGTGAGGGAATCTTATTTTTCAGAGGAGACAGCAGCTTCCAAATCCCACTCTTCTAAGCTGTCTCGACCCTGTTCTTCTCCACACGGTGTCCTGGGCACTCTCCATCTCCCACAGCTCTGTGCACAGCATGCTACTATTATCACCATGACGGTGACTGTCGCCTTCTGACGCACATTCCACAAAGCAGCCAGAGCGTTCTTTATAAAAGAGAATCCACACAGGTCATTTGCTTGCTGGGAACTCCTCTTGGCTTTCTCTGACTTTCCAAGTTGAGTCTCTAGTACCTGCAATACCTGGCTCTCTGCAATCTGGAACCCACCTGCTTTCCTGTCCTCTAAGTCCAAGTCAGGAAGTTAGCTGCCACCCATATCCCCTGGGTCATGTACTGTACCCACCAGACTCAGGAGTCGGCTTCCTGGATGAAGCCTTCCTGGTGAGCCCACCATAAGCGTCCCTTCACCACATGCTCCTTCTTCTCATTAGGTAAAACATATGTCCTATAAAGCTCCCGTGTTAACTTTTTTCAGTGAATAGTGAACTTCAGTGGGATAAGCAGTCATTCCTCAAAATGTCATTCTTCTCAGATATCAAAAACTTAGGATGCTCAAGCTCCTTATATAAAATGCTGTAGCATTTGGTACATTATTTGTGAACACTTTAAAAAAATCTCCAAATTACTTAAAATGCTGAATACAACACTTATGCTATGAAATAACCACTGTATTGTTTCAGGATATGAGAATAAGGAAAGAAGTCTGTACATGTTTGATACAAATGCATTTTTCCTCAAATATTTTCTATCAGCCATTGTTGAATCCAAGGGTGTAGAACCCATGGTTACAAAGGGCCACTTGTACTTTACTCAGTTCCACTATCAGTCTATTTATCTAGATGTAGGATGCAACGCAATATGTAAGTTTGCGGAAGACAGGAAGGAAAAGTAACAGAAGTTACAAATTAGAACAGATACAAAGTCTCAGCAGGGCAAGATGGCACATGCCTGTAATCCCAGCACTGGGAGTTTGTGGGACAGCAAGTTCAAGGTCAGTCTAGACTACATTAACAGACTCTACCCCGGCAGTCCCCCCAAAAGACAAACTTAAAACGTCTCACTTAAGACCCGGGTGTCTGCTATGGCCATACCTGGCAACTAAACTTGAACTTAAAAATTTAGTTCTTTGGTCACACTGGTCTCATCTCAGATGCTCATTAGTCATACGTGGCTACCCTTCTGAATAGCATAGAGCATTTCTATAACCTCTGAAGGTCTGCTGGATAGTACTGTTTAAGACTGCAGAGAAGCTGGAAACACCCACTGGTAAAGGGCAAGGCATACAGGCTGGAGCAAAAGCAGCCAGCTCAAGAGGAAACTATTCATGCTAGAGGCATGCAGAAATCCAGTACACACAGACCACAGCCTTGGCCGCTATCCATACCCAAAGGCTATGAAAATACCAAACTGATGTCTTTCCAAAGGTACACATTTAAAAAACAATAAATGTGGTAGTACATTCCTAATGATAGCACAACAGATGCTAAGAACGGAGCAGTGAAGAGGCTAGGGACTGGAGACATCGGCAAGGCCCCTCGCTGTGTGTGATGTCACTTTCTGAACAGATAGATCCCAGTAGGGTCCAAACTCACGGAGCCAGGATTCAAATGCTTCTGCTTTCCAGAGCCCAAGATTTTCTTTTTAATTGATTTTATTAGTACATTTTACATACACATTATGATCACAATCGACTTTGAGAGTTTGTACGAGTATCTGACAAAACTGAATTACCATTTTTTCCCATTCCCCTGCCCCCCAAATCTTCCATTCCCAACATACAGGCTTTGTTTTCTTTTTTTTAAATCATCAAAATTTTCTCTCCCTTCTTTACTGAGGAAGCTGTAGGAGATAAGTCTGTAACACAACAGTGAGATAAGTCTGTAACATAACAGTGAGATAAGCAGGGTTTTGTCCTTCAGGCGGTATTTGGACTTGATCTTAGGGAAGAACCAAGGAAGGAATCTACTAAGCAAAACAAACAACCAAATTCACACTTTAGAAGGAGGAGTATCTGGGAGCAGAGATAAGACAAAAGGAGAGTAAAGAGAAAGAACAGGCTTTGCAGCTGACTCTAATTAGTTCCACTCCCAGCATAACCTTCCCAGCATAACCTTCTGTGCTGACCAGGGGCCCTTCTCCAAAGCCTCAGCTTGCCTGCACAAAAAAATGGGACATCTCTATACATAGTTTTTTTGTTGGAGAACGACTGACCCCCTCCAAACACTGCTGCCACAGCTCCCTGGTGACACTCTCTTGCTGAAAGGTCAAGGCAGGCTTGGAGCAAGGCACAGCAAGCACAGCCTATGGATCCAGAGAAGGGGAGAGTCCAGGACAACCAAAATTGACAGGCAGCCATTGGTTTGGACAGAGCTCCTGCACTAGGCCCACCTGGCCAAAGCAACATGGAGTCGCTTAGGGCAAAGTTGCAAGGCAGAACGGGGTTCTCTATCTGACCTGAGAAATCAGAGTTTGAGATTAATGGCCAATCTGTAAATAAAAGCCATTAAGCTATTTAAATTTGACATTGACTTTTTTTTTTTTTTTTGAGACAGGGTCTTGCTTTGTAGTTCAGGCTGGCTCTGAGCTCACTATGTAGCCCAGGCAAGCCTAGAACTCAGCAATCCTCCTGCCTCTGCCTCCGGAGTGCTGGGATTACAAGTGTTGAGCCACCACGCCTGGCACTGTGGTATGTGGTATGTGGTATTGATGGCTGGTGGGCGTGAGTCTCCACGCCCAGCACTGTATGTGGTTTCCGGGGATCGAACTCAGGACCTTGCGCTTGCGAGGCAGGCGCCGGAACCACTGAGCTAACCCTCCGGCCCCCTGACATTCTGACTTTTGACAGCTCTGGTGCTGACAAGGGAACTAGAAAGACAATGCTGATGACTCTGGCGACCCCTTAGGTAGTAATGCAAGGTTCCTGGGCTTCCTCAAGGAGACTGAGGTTTGTACTTTGCTCTTGGGCCTGACTCTGCTCTCGTTTGCACTGAATCCCCTGATCTTTCCTGTTTTCGAATCCAGGATTATTAGTCTATGCAGTGTGAAGGCATCTGACCTCTGGGTTTGGGGAGCTGCTGGGTCACTGGTAAAGGCTGCTGTTTTAAAGGTAAACTGATAGTGGTTGCAGTTAAATGGCTATTCCCACAGAGGGCAAATGCCAGCTTTGGAAAATCCCAGGTATCTGGGTTTTATTTCTTCATTTATCTTTCACATTCAAGTGTCTGGATCAGATAGAAACTTGGAAATCATTAATCAAGGGGCCATGCCTGCCTCACAAGCACAAAGTCTTGAGTTTCATACCTGGTCTAGAAATGTCTATGCCATGAGATACACTGTGAAAGTATTACATGACCTGACTCTATAGCATCTGCCACTTTAGTTTTAACCTCTGAGAGACTCAAGGTTCAAAAACAGGATCCAGAGCTGAGCATAGTAGCTAAAACTATAATACTAGCTCTATGGGAGACAGGCTGGAGAGCTCCAAGCTTGAACCCAGCTGGCCAACGCTGTCTTGAAACCTTAAAAAGGCTAGGACGTAGCTCAATGTGCAGGCCATGGGTCTGACCCCAGTATGTACGCACATGGATATATCCTTACACAAGAGTCTTAATTTCTAAAGAACTGAGTGCCTTCCTGCTACATTTCACTTCTTTATGTACAAATATTAGGTCCTGAAAGCTGCAAATATTTACAAAAATGGCAAAACTCTTACTAAAGATAATTCAAAATTACAATAGCCATTGTTTTGAATTTTCCAGATGAATAAGACTTAAGGCTGACTGTCCCATTTTTCTGTTTGCTCAGTTCTTTTTGTCCTGAGAACTGGGCCCGACAATCCATCTGCTGGGGACAAACAGGTTATGAGCTCTTCAATCATAGGGAGGTGGCCAAACAAAAGATTGGGAACCCCAAGTCTGGAAAGAGATGTATGCTGCCCCTCTTTGCAGCTGCTTATATACTGATCCTTAACATTTCCAAAGGCACTCAGTCTCTCCTGGCTGCCTTGGTGAGTAGCTCTTGGATTATGCAAGGCCTAAAGGGGACTGGCTTAATCCACCCTGGCTTGTACCATTTTGCCTTCACTAGGTTTCTTATTTCTATCTTATTTATTAACTGTAAGAGCTCAACAGAAAGGCAGACACAGTCTGCTGTTAAAAGCTTTTGTCCTGTGGAAGTTGCTGGGAAGTAAAGGTTCTAAAGCAAGACTGCCCCAAGAATAAGCTACCAAAACTTTGTCTAAAATAACAGGACTCTCTCAGTCAACTACTAATATTCTTAAGTCTTATCAGCTGGAGACTAGGGACAGTAAAGTTAAGTAGCTGACCTGGTGAAAGAGAATCCAATGTGGGAAACACTTCCATCTGGCTTGCTTACTTAGATGCCAAGGAAAAAACAAAGTGAACAGGACATGGGCATATTGGTGCTTCAATAAAAATGTGAATAAGCGCTGGGCATGGTGGCTCATGCCTGTAATCCCAGCACTCAGGAGGCACACAGGAGGACTGCTGAGTTCAAGGCTTGCCTGGGCACCATAGTGAGCTCAGGGCCAGCCTGAACTACAAAGCGAGATGCTGTCTCAAAAAAAAAAAAAAATGTGAATAAGCTTTCACATGGCACTGAACACACTACAGCAGGCCCTTGAGACACAGTCACATCCACAGAGGCAGAAGCCACCTTGATGCCAAAGTCACATGACAAACAAGGATCGACAGGCCGCTCTCTACCCTGATTCAAGCATCTCTCATCTACAAAGAATTCAAAACACATTTAAAGTAAGTTTTCAGTGCTTGAATTACTTTTGAGATGGAGACATTTGTTTTTTCCACTCTTTTTTTTTTTTTTTTTGGCTTTTGAGACAGGGTCTCACTTTGTAGTTCAGGCTGGCCCTGAGCTCACTATGGTGCCCAGGCAAGCCGCCGCAAACTCAGCAATCCTCCTGTCTCTGCCTCCCAAGTGCTGGGATTAGAGGCGTGAGCCACCATGTCCGGCATTGTGGTATGTGGTGTTGATTGTTGGTGGACGTGTCTCCATGCCCT
The DNA here is from genome assembly GCA_004025085.1 of Thryonomys swinderianus. Lineage (NCBI taxonomy): Eukaryota > Metazoa > Chordata > Mammalia > Rodentia > Thryonomyidae > Thryonomys > Thryonomys swinderianus. Next base: position 31,979 of record PVIC010007455.1, on the reverse strand, counting down.
GCATTATATGTGGTTACCGGGGATCGAACTCAGGACCTTGCGCTTGCGAGGCAGGCGCTGGAACCACTGAGCTAACCCTTCGGCCCTTCCACTCTTGAAAACAATAAGACTTGTGGATAATTTCCAAACTTAATTATTAAATATTTAATACATACAAAAGAACCTAACTCATTTTAAGGAACACTTCCAGGATCCAGAAGCCCTATACCACCTCCCCTTCCTCCACACCATCAATTAACCACCTCTTTAACTGAGCATCCTCTTGACTGACTACATTATTGCTCTGTAGCCCAGACAATACTTCAGTTTTATGTATTTGTGGATTTTACAAGTGTAATTATCCTGTTCCACTGTGAAATTAACTTTCTCAATGCCACACTTTTTAAAGTTCACTTCACATTGACACATTAGTTGTACGTAGTTCACTCATGTAACAGCCAAAAACACTATTCACAATGTAGTCATCCATTTTCCTAACATGCATTTATTATCCAATTTTTATTGCTACAAACCATGTTGCTACAAGCACCTTACTGCTTATCTCCTGTATGAACACATACACAAAAGGTTCTTCAGTGGGGAGATGCCCACAAATGAACCTGCTGGATCACAGAGTGCTTTCCAACTTTACTGGACATTTTCCATCTGGCTCAATTTACTTAGATGTCAAAGAAACAAATGAAGAGAGGACAGTCATACTGTTGTTTCGATTAAAATGTAAATAAGCACCAAGCCTAGTGTTTAGTACCTGTAATCCCAGCACTCTGGGAGGCTAAAATGAGGCTCACCTGGGCATCCTAGTAATTTGACAAAGACACTGTTTCAAAAAAATTTTTTTAAAGGTCTGAGGATGTAGCTCAAAGGTTTTGGGTTTGATCCTTAGTACCACAAAAAAAAAGCTACTGTGCCATTTTCCAAAGTGGTTACAACAATTCACACGCTCATCAGAAAAATACAAGCTTTCACTGTTCCATATCTTTAATAAAACTTGGTATTTTCAAATGTCTTTCTTTTGAGATACGATTTGTAGCACAAGATGATGCTGAAGTCATGGGGCTCCTACTTGAGTTCCCCGAGTGCTAAGAGCACAGTCAAGTATGTACCATCACACCTGGCTTCAAATCTTTTAATGTTTGACAATTTTGTGGCCATAAAAATAATTAACTCATTATGATTTCACTTGGATTTCTTTGGTCTAATTAAGTTGGACACTATCACGCCTCCACCCCGTAGTTAACTGGCCATTTGGATTTCCTCTACTGTGAAATTCCCTTTTGTCTATTTTTTCTCTTAGGTCTTTTTCTGATTCTGAGTTCTCTACCATAGTTTGGATACAACACCTTTTGTGCTTGTTTGCAATCCTGGGATAGAATCCAGGTCCTCAAGCCCGGTAGCCAAGTATTCTACCTCTGAGCTGCATACCAGCCCTAGATATACATCCTTTGTTGATCACACATGCTGATTTTCCTACTTTCTCATTTTTATTATAGAAACTTGGAATGTAAGTTAAGTCTTCATTATAATGAAATGGCTGTATCAACTTTTCCCACTCCTAGTTTGTGGGTTTTGTTCTTGCATTAAACAATCCTTTTTCCAAGACCATACCCTATATTCATTCCTAAAAATAATAAAGCTTTTCATATTTATCAGAATCAACTTGGTGTTTATTTTGGTATATGGTGTCCAACTTGATCTTGCGCACAGGAGACTTCATGCAAAATGGAGGCAGAAACAGAAGTTATGAAGTTATAAGGCGAAGAATACCGAGGTGGCTAGCAAGAGATGAGGACTGAAAGATTCTTCCCTAGAGCTTTCAGAGGGTGTGTGATATTAGACTGCTAGTCTCCAAAACTGTAAGAGAACAAACTTTAGAAATTTAGCCCATCCAATTTGCGGTACTTGGTATGGCAGCCCTAAGACACTAATATAATCTGTATGGAGTATTCCCACCACTTAATGTAAAGCCTGTTACTCCCCTCCCCCATCCCCCTAGTCTGTAATGTCAACTGTCCCCTCTCCATGAATGCATGTGACCAGTTCTATCACATGATAAGATTCCATACGCACAGTGGTCTGCGCTTAGGTTCGCATTTGTTCCTCAGACTCATCACACAACAATGCTTTTATCACTGCCAACAGTTTTATGGTAAGATATCAACCTGTTGGCAGGTTAATTACTGCTACTTGTTATATTCCTATTCTCTTTCTTCCACATAAATTTTTAAATCATCAACCTGCAGAAAAATTACTGGGTTTTAAAGATTAGAACTGCTTTAAATTTGTGTACCAATTTGAGGAGAAGTAACATCAATAAATTATTGAGCCATCTTTATACATGAATACAAAAGGTCTCTATATCTACTTAGGTCTAATTTTTTTTTTGGGGGGGGGGCTGGGGATCAAACTCAAGACCATGCATTTGTAAGGGAGGTACAGTGTCACTCAGCTAAATACTTGGCCTATTTAGGTCTAAATTTTTATTAATACAGTTTTAATTTTTTTCCATGGAGAACTTGTTAGGCTTATTCTCAAACTTCTTATACTTTCTCTTGCTTCAGTAATACTTCTGAAAATTACATTTTAAAACAGGCAATCATGTAACTAAAAAAGGTAAAACTGATTTTGAGCAGTTATTATAAATCATATATATATTTGTGCCTAACTTCCTAGTGGGCAACTCATTCAGAAGTCAAACCTTCTAATAACTATACAAATATCTAATATTTTAGTGTTCATTATGTGTCTACCCCAGATCTAGATGTATAAACTTCATAAACCTGAGGTCAATTCTACTGATCTCATGCAACACTTAAGAAAACTAAATAGTGAAAGTCTAAGAAACCAAGGAGGTAACTCTAGAAGTAGAACCCAGGCCCCACATGTATCCCAAAGCTTCTAGATTCATTACTATTACTAATTTTGTGGGGCAACCAGTGTTTTGACTGTTCCAGTGATTTTTAAGTGATTACATTAATATATCAGGTCTAAAATCTTTGTAAACACATAAGCCACAGAATCAGCCTTTCAAGTGTACCAGTAATTTTCTGACCTTTCGATAATAACGTTTCTCAACTGGTACACAAAACATTGGTCTCACCTTATATGAACAGTCTGTTAAACGCCATCTAGTAATTAATTTATTTACTGTACCGTTACAAATATTAAACTCAACTGTACATCAGTGAACAAAACAGACAAAAAAGAACCTGACGATTTCCCTGACACTAAGCCAACCAACAGAAAAAAAAAAAAAAAGACCCAGCAACTCTGGAATGGCCAGAAATAGTTGATCAGCTTATTAGATTGTATCTGTGGAACACACTTGAAATTAACATCACTATCAAAATTAATATATGCTGAGCTAAGTGTTCTGAGCTACAGGACATATGCTGCTTTCAAAATGGAAAACCTATGTAGCACTGTTTGGTAAGATAAAAATGCATCATGTTTTAAATATGATAACTGATGAGAGTCCTTAGTATCACTGATTTCAATGGATAAATGAAAACGAAGGTTAGAAACCAACTACATTTTACTGGGCCACTTTGGTGAATTATTACTCTCTCTACAAAAATCAAATAATTGCCAACTTATTAAAAATAGAAAAAGCAGCCACTGCCACCACACTGAGAGAGAACAAAACAGGTGCTGTAAGTATAGCTGAGCTTCTTAATAGCCGCGGGGCAGCTCTGTGGTTACTAGAGTCAATGATTCTCCCATGAAAGCATCAATGAGGCCAGGCAAGCCCCTGGGTGGGTTACACATGCTCTCATCTGGGGACACATCAGGCTCACAAATACTGGTGCGAACACTGAAACCTGAGTTTCACAAACTACTTCGCAACACTTGAAATGCACTCTTAGTCACTTGCTAACGTTTTCTGAAAATAGAGGGGCAAAGGAAGCAAAATAGCAGGTCAATTAAGTCCCCCCAAAGTGCAAATAAGTCCCTGGGAACTAATGTGGAAGCAGGTGAATCCAGAATGACTCGCTAGTGCCACATCTCACAGTGGGAAAGCACTAGACTGGCAGATCCATTCCACCCTAATGGGATAATAAACGCTGGATACTTATTCTTCCCAAGATTTACTCAAATTTGCAAATCCATACATTAAAAAACCATAACTCCTTGGGCCAGAGATTTAGCTCAGTTGTCCAGGTGCCTGGCTGGCAAGCGCAAGGTCCCTGGTTCCATTCCCGATAATCACATACAACAATACCGGGTGCAGCGACTCACTCACGTCCAGCAGCAGTCAGTACTACATACATACAAGGCCGGGCATGGTGGCTCACGCCCCCGTAATCCCAGCACTCGGGAGGCAGAGGCAGGAGGATTGCCAAGTTCAAAACTTGCCTGGGATACACAGTGAGCTGAGGTCAGTTTGAACTAGAAAGACCTCAAAAAACCCTTGTCTATAATTAAAAAAGAACTCACTGAACAGTTCAATGGTTTATTAAATACAAAAGACAAAATATATGAATCCAACCACTTGGGAGGCTGAGGTAGGAGGATCAGCATGAGTTCAAGGCCACCCCTGGGATACTACATAGCAAGATCTTGTCTCAGAAAAACCAAAAAATATTTTAAAGTTTCTACTTCTTTCTCTTTTATTTCCTTTGGATTGTCTTTCATTTATTAAGGGAAAGAATATGAGTGAGAAGTAGACGGCTACAGAAATGATGTGATTCTCTTCTGACAGAAGAAAAAGTGAGGAGGGGAAAACAGTAAGATAGACACATGGAAAGGGTGGTAAAGGACACCCATTTTATGACAAACAGCCTTCCAAGACTCCAGACCACTGAACCCTTAGAAAGATGAGGATAGGGCCAGAGATTTAGCTCAGTGGTTCCGGCCTCGCAAGCGCAAGGTCCTGAGTTCAATTCCCGATAACCACATACAATGCTGGGTGTGGTGACTCAGGCCCACCAGCAATCAATACCACATACCACAGTGTCAGGTGTGGTGGCTCATGCCTGTAATCCCAGCACTCAGGAGGCAGAGGCAGGAGGATTGCTGAGTTTGAGGTTTGCCTGGGCTACACAGTGAGCTGAGGGCCAGCCTGAACTACAAAGCGAGACCCTGTCTTAAAAAAAGAAAGAAAGAAAGAAAGATAGATAAGGATACAGCAGTAGTGGCAAACCTATGGTACGCGGGCTGCAGTGGGCATGCCTTCTGTTGGCACACAAGCCAGATCACTCCACCAGCGAAACACTGGATGGTCAGGACGAACTTCAGTGTTGGCGCTTTGCAATAAAGAAGTGGGTTCTGGGTTGCAGTTTGGGCATTCAAGTCTCTAAAATATTCGCCATCCCTGAGCTAGACTTTTCACCAGTCTCTAAAGGTAACTCCCAGCCACATCTGCCATGTGGCAGGAAATATGGACGAAAACAAAATGAGCAGAAGGCCTCACCATGAAGCTATTATGATGACTGAACCTAAGGCTGTGTAAAGGAAGTGGATATTGGGCCACTTGAGGCCAGCCTCAACTACAAAGTGAGACTGTTTCCAAAAAAAAAAAGGTTCAAATTACTGTGTTATTTTTTAAAGCAATCAAACATGTCTTCCCAAATCATCCAACTAGACATTTCTGCATTTCTGTAACATACCTGAAAGAGATTAAAGTAGAAGCAAAGAGTATTCTCAAGAACCCAACTTCTTTCATGGAAGGAACAATGGATTGATGGAAAGAAGGTGGGTTGTGCAGTCAGGAGTAACTCTGATGGGAATCCATTAAGGGGTGTGGTCTGGACTCCAGGCAGGGAGAAACCTGGCAAGCTGTGACATGTGAGGCATTTGTGATGTATTAGAGTACCTGGCACCTGCCTAAGGAACATCAATAGCTTGGGACCAAAAATAGTTTTGTTTTTGGTTACTGCTAAATATGTGATCACCAGTAAATAATGTACCACACTCAACAAGACAGGCTGGACATCAGTGGCTGGCAATTTTTGAAATCTGCTCATAAGCTAATGCCAAGCTGCAAAGATGAAGACAACAGGCTTTGCTGGGAGTGATGGTGCATACCTACAGTTCTATATTTAGGAGGCTGAGGCCAGAGGATCCTGAGTTCAAGGCCAGCCTAGACTACATAGTGAGACCAAACAAAAAGGGAACGGCCCAGGAGTGCTATTCACTAAAGAGTAAAATGTGTGGATGAGGGGGATGGAAGGGAATTTGATGGGCTGTAACTTCTGAGATATACAGCAGTACAGGCTCTCGGGGGCAGGTTACCCCTGAAGAGTAGAGTTTCCTCCTCTCCATTCAGCACCCCCTCCAGGAGGCGCTCTCTACAGACCGGTTTACCATGTCAAGGACTAGCAATCCACATGGGCTAGTGACATGGATGAAACACTCTGGTCTTCATAAAACCATGAAGGCTATTCCACAACTCTGTGGACTACTTATCTAAGAACTGAGAGGCAAGTCATTTGCTAGCCTGAGGCAATAACCTAAATCAGATTCATTTTCAAGAAATGAGTTAGCTCTTCATCTCTGCTTGAGGAGACACTGTTTCTTGCTTTCCAGGTTTCAAGCACATCTCTTCTCCTACGTGAGTTTACTACATAGTCATAGCAGCAATGGTTTATTTACATTCCTCCACTGAGTACAGGAAAATCACAATCTATTTGCAATTATAATATCCTATAAATAAGTTGTTTGATTCTTTCAAATGTGAAAGGTAACAAGAGGCAACATTCTTGTTACAAACTCAGAATATAAAGTTGGTCATTTGCAAAATGGGTCTGCTGGAGGCAAAAAAAAAAAAGGCAATTTAGAGGTCTTAACAGCTTATTTTGGTTTTTAAAGGAAGGTTGGAATCAGGACATATAGGAATGTAAATGTCAAAATAAATGATTTTAAACTAACACAAGCAAGAAATTATCATCTACTCCTTTTTCTAAATGCAAATCCAGCAGGCAAAGTTCTCAAAACCTCACACACAGTTATTTTCTTGACTTTTATTATTCAAGACACAGAACATTCACATTTCCTTTAAACAGCATCAAAAGCAAATCCACATAACTAGCCCACAATTATCTGGAAAATGGGTAAATTCCCATAAGAACAGCAATCTGGAATAATACTGGAATTTAGCCAGCATTTTATATTCCATATTCTTTAGCATTTCAGGCAAATATTGCAAATTTCCATCTAGTTTTTCGTATCACTCTGTTAGACTACAAAGCCACTAAAAGCAAAAGTTCAGAACAGAAAGAAGACAAAATAGTTAAAAGTTTCTAAATCAACTTGCACAAGGCAATTTTTAGGTTGCTTATAATAACCTGAACACCCACCACCAAGAGCACTATGTCTAAGTTCCTGCTATGCATGTGCCACGCGTAAGTAACCTAAAGTCTGTCTCCCTGCCACCTCCTGTAATTCCCACAAGAGTGCTGGTGGAAGGGACAGTAACATCACTCATCTTCGATTAGGGGAGTGGGGTGGCAGAGGGCAGTGAAGGGGAGAGGATTTCAATCACTGGCAGGGCTGGGTTATGAATTCAGAGCCCAATCTCCCCCAAGAATGCTCTTGCCTGTCATAAAGAAGCAGAAGGAAGTGACAGCACTCCAATAATACAAGGCTGGGTGTGTTGGGAGAGGGGGAATTCTTTGTGATCATAACCACTGTATCCCTAGGAATGCAGCATGCCCAATGCATCATGTACTCAATATAATCTCTAGTATATACTACATATTCATTCACATATGACCAAAATACCTAAGAGATTGATTCCCCTCACTCCTTTTCTGTGGTGCAAAGCATCAAACCAAGGACCTCACACATGCATACCAGGCAAGCACTCTGCCAGGCCACACGTTCAGCTTAAGAGTTTAAAATTAAAAAATGGAAGATTTTAATTTTATGTACTTTTCATGGTTTGTTTTAGTGAGACTATTAATTTTAAAAATCCTTTTAAATTTTCAAATTATCACAAACTTACAGAGAAGTTGCAAAAAGAGTACAAAGAATATTCTCTCACAGAATCACTGAGGAGTAAATTCCTCATCCTAAATACATGTGTTTTCCTAAAAACAAAATCACTGGGCTGGAGATTTAGCTCAGTGGTTCCGGCGCCTGCCTCGCAAGCGCAAGGCCGAGTTCAATCCTGGTAACCACATACAATGCTGGGCGTGGTGACTCACGCCCACCAGCCATCAATACCACATACCACAGTGCTGGACGTGGTGGTTCACGCCTGTCATCCCAGCACTTGGGAGGCAGAGGCAGGAGGATTGCGGAGTTCCAGGCTTGCCTGGGTTATATAGTGAGCTCAGGGCCAGCCTGAACTACAAAGCGAGACCCTGTCTCAAAAACAAAAAACAAAAATCATTGTCCTATATAACTACAATACAACCATCAAAGTCAGAAAATTAACATGGATACTTTTCCATCATTTATTCCTCAAGCCCCACCAAGTTCTGCTACTTGTACCAGAAATGGTCTTTAGGGCAAAAAGACCCAGGTCAGAATCACATGTTGTTGGCATATCTCCTTACTCTCTTTCGGTTTAAAAGTTCCTTAGTCTTCCTTTGACTTTCACAGAATTTTTGAAGATCACAGACTCCGTATTTTGAAGAATATCCTCCAAATTATGTTTGTTTGCTGCTTCTTTGTAATTTCCATCAGGTTGTGCACCCTGGCAGCAGGATCACAGGTACGACGATGCGTTCCTCTGGATCCTAACAGGTGACAGGATTTCAATTTGTCCCACTGCTGGTGATGTTCACTGTAGCACCTTGGTAAGGTGGTGCCTGCCAGGTTTCTCCACTGCAGTTATCCTCCCCCTCTGTAATCAATAGGCACTCTGTGGAGAGGCACTATGCAATTCATTTTCTCCTAAAACAATTTATTCTTGAGTCCATATATAGGTTTTCTTGCAAAGTAGATGAAGTTGTGTGAGAACACTTAGTTTTCTTTTATCCAAGACTATCGTTTCTTAAAATTTTCATGAACAAATTATCCCAGGTTTGGCTAGTGAGAGCCTCTTCAAAGCTGTCATCTGTGTTCTTCGGCATGCTTTCATCTCTCTTTGAAAATTTCTTTGATTTCCAATAAAGATAGCTCTTCTAGATTCATCTTAACCATATCTGGCTGAGCCCTACAATTAGCCATTTCTCCAAGAAGGTGGAGTTCCTTTTAGTGGAAAATGGTATGAGAGCTACTGCTTTTAGAGAGTACTGCTGCTCCCGGGCAGCCCTCTGTCTCTACTGTGGACAGAGCCAGGGAACCAGTTAGACACGTCAACATACACAGACATAAATTCATATGGCATGCATGCATTTTATGGTATTTTTCTATATTTACAACATTTATTAAACTCCATGTACATACACCAATACTTCTCATACCAATTTAACATTGTAAGATTCATGCCAGTTGTCATCTCTCCAATAGCATTTTATTTAAAAAAATTTCATAGCAATGAGAGGATAACAAAAGTTAATAGTGGATCATTATCTTCCAAGTAGTTGTACAAGACATCCACAAAAAAAGATTCTCTTATAAAGAAGAAATAAACAGGCACTTAACACAGAACTTTCTTCCAATAGTATTTCTGACCCCCTCCTCCAATGCTGAGAGCTGCTGGCTCCCATGATCCTCTTGGTTATACATCACCAATCACTCATCCACTGCTGCCATGACAGCCACACAGGGATGTCTCCACCTCCCCTCGGTTCTGACCCCACACCAGCCCTCCCCCACCATGTGGAAGCCTCCTACACACACCTTGTTTACTCACTAGCCTTTCCCACTCACTGAACTGTCAACAAGGATCAAAGGAAGAACAGAATACTTTCCGAGTTAAAAAAAATACATAGTGTGAGACATTTTTAAAATTGAGCTTCTGAAAATTCAGAAAGTCAAGCTAAAGTTCACCTTTGCATCATCTATGAAGAACAGGTTTGCTAAGTAAATTAACAGTGTAAACACGCTTGTAACTCAGCCATTTAACCTACTTAAGAAAACTAATTGTTTTCAAGCACTTTAAAATCACTGGCCATGCACTTGCCTTTAATTACTGTCTCATTACAAATGATTTCTATTTTCTTCATTGTAGCTTTGATAGGTACTTTTTGATTATACATCAGCAATTACAACTTAATCCTAGAGATTTTGTAGCTGTCTATTGATCAGTTTAACTTTCAATTATCTGAAATAAAATCTTTAACTAAAAAAAGAAGATAAATCACTGATGCGTTACTCTGACAAGCTGCTCAAAAATGTTTTCCAGTGGCCGTCTAGAACTGCTCCCTGAGACCTGTTGTGCACGTTGTCAGCTCAAGCCTGTCACATGTCACTCTTAGGCATGCAGAACGGAGGGCACCCATGATGCCCACCATTTACATCCGTATTTTAAGACAGAACAGGGACCAACTTACTCTGCAATGTATTTAAGAAGGCTTGGAGAGACATACATTTCATAGTTACAGCACCCAGTTCTTCCACTTCTTTATTTATGGGGCCTCAGCCTGGTTACTGAACTTGTTGGAGTTTCTCTTTTCTTTTTCAAGATAAAATCATTCCCTCAACAGGTTGTCAGGAGACTAAATGAGGTAATGGGAAATACCTGCTATACAATAGGCACCTAATGAATACCAGGTTTTCTCCCTCTCAGAACCTCATGGGAAAAAACTAGTATGACTCAGAGGAATGTTTTAAAATCAGTCCTGGAGAACTCAGAGAACCCACTGAAGAGCTTTGTAGTAACTAGTAGCCTGAGAGTTGTGTCCGACCCAATCATTGGATATGAACAAAATGGGGGGGGGGACACAGAAAACATAGACCAAGAGCAATCAGCTCACCTGCAGGACCAATAAAAGGTAATCAATAATTAGGAAAGGAACTTAGCACATGCAATACACAGCTACATTTTCTACTCTTTCACCAAAAGATGCCAACCAGTCGAAGAAATCCCAACCTGCACTATTTCAGTGGTACATTATCTTGTTTCTTAATTCCTCCAGTTTTTTTCTTTCTTTTTTTTTTTGGAGACAGGGTCTCGCTTTTGTAGTTTAGGCTAGCCCTGAGCTCATTATGTAGCCCAGGCAAACCCCAAACTCAGCAATCCTCCTGCCTCCTGAGTAGTGGGATGACAGGCGTAAGCCACCATGCCTGGCACTGTGGTATGTGGTACCGGGGAACAAACTTGGAAACTTGCGCTTGCCTGGCAGATGGTGGAACCACTGAACTAAATCCCTGGCTTCTTCCAGTACCAACGGCCATTAGGATTTACTCCTCTGACAAAAGATCACATAAAGAACTCATTGGTTACAGGTGTAACTCAATGGCAAAGCGTGTGCTTAATCACCATTAAAGAAAAAAAAGAAGTAAACAACTTTTTAAAATGAAAGGTGTTAACAATGTGACAACCCATAGGCCATTCTAGTAGTATGGTTTTAAAAAAAAAAAGTCCTAACAGCTAGGCCCCAGGAGTGACACAAGCAGAAAAGCAAGAGCTCCCCAGGTAAGACATTCCAAAGGTATGGCCTCAGTACAAGGCACCACAGCAGTGAATCTAAAATAACTGCTAGCAAATAATGCCGGACGATCTGTTTGCTCTATATTTTCAATATTTGACTTTTTAAACTTTCTGGCAAATAAGAGTATGTGGTTTCTCTGTGTTCTTTTAAAACCATAAAAAATTGTTTACCTTGAAGACATGGACAATATGATGACATTCTTGCCGATCTGCTACAGTAAGAGCCAACCCATCATTAAAGGAAAGAGAACAAACTGCTGAGGTACCATGAATATACATCACAGTCTGCAAAATAACTCTTCGTTCAGGAGGATGAAGTTGTCTACATTTCTGTGCTTCCCACCTCCCATCTCAGTTCTCCCCAGGCCTGAGAGACATGTCACAGGCCTAAGATACTGATAGGGTACAAGATTAGGAGATTTAAGTTCCTCAATGAACAGAAATCCAATTAAATATCCAGGAGAGTCCACTCAAGCTGGAAGTCACAGGAACTCTCCTCCAGAAAAGTACCCATTCCTGTCTGTCAAACTAAGAACCACACCCCCCAAACTACTGCTGACACTACCAGCATTTCTGCAACAGATTCTCCTCCTGCGAGGCACACGTATCAAACAAGCTTCTGCAGCCTCCTAATATCTCAGTGGTAGATGCCACTGAATAGAGGGCACCATAACTCAAAGCATCTAGATTGTATTTAAAATCTTTCCTAATCCTAAAATGTTACGTGTTCTTTGGGTCTTACACTAAAGGACATTCTGATATGAGCAAAGCAGGTAGGAAACACTGTGCCCTTTATAATGTAGGGTGAGTCCTAGCCCTTGGTATCTGTGGAGGATTGGTTCTACAAATGCTCAAAATTTCTTGTATAAAATGCTGTAGTATTTACATATGACCTACTTGGACATCCTCACATATACTTTTTTTTTTTTTTAATGGTACCAGGGATTGAAGTCGGGCCCTGATGGTTCCAAACCACTTGAGCTAAATCCCTGGCCCCTCACACACACTTTAAATTATCTCTAGATTATTTATGCCTAATATAAATACTTTGTAAATTATTGTTGTATTGTTTAGGTGACAAAAAGTGAAAAAAATCTGTACATTCAATACAGATATAATTTATTTTCTGAATATTTTCAATCTGCAGTTGTTTTGAGGATGCAGAACCCCTGGATATAAAAGACCATTATACACTGTTGGCTAAAATGTGAATACTTATTTTACTAAAGGAGAGGGGATCAGTCCATAGCTCCACTCCACACCACCTTTGTTTCTTCTGAAAGGAAAGCCAACCTGGCAACTTCAGGAGCCACCGCAAAGCTACTTGGCTGGGGAAAGCTTTTATATTTTTGTCTTTTTCTTTTTCTTCTCTAGAGCAAAACAGCATAGTGCTCAAGCACCCAAACTCAACAGCTGCAGTTTCTGGGTCACTTCCTACCTAACCTCTCAGCAGCCAGCTCACAAGGGCTTCAGGAGATTACAAGAGTTAGGATGGATAAAGCACCTGGAGCGGTGTGCTGTAGAGCATCGGAGGTAAACGTTAGCTTTCCCTTCTTGACATACAAGGCCCCACCCTCCTGCACCCCAGGCCTCCTCTTTCTTGTTCTGCTAAGCCATAGGCCTACCTCTGATTTTTTTTTTGAGACAGGGTCTCGCTTTGTAGTTCAGGCTGTCCCTGAGCTCACTATGTATCCCAGGCAAGCTTAGAACTCAGCAATCCTCCTGTCTCTGCCTCCTGAGTGCTGGGATCACAGGCGTGAGCCACCACACCCAGCATTGTATGTGGTTACTGGGGATCGAACTCAGGGCCTTGCACTTGTGAGGCAGGCGCCGGAAACACTGAGCTAACCCTCTGGCCCCTACCCCTGATTTTTAATATACTCTCATGAACACTGAGCAACATTCTCCAAAGACTTTCTTTCCAGGCAAATCTTCACTCTGCATGGAAACTGGCACGGAGAACCCCTGCTAACCATGGTTCTTCACCTCAACTTGTGAAGAGAAAGCCTGTAGACGCAGGAGGCAGCACCAAGCCATCCCTCAGTCAGCAAAGCCCTGGGAGCCAGTGGAGGCAATTCTCTAGAGTTGTCTTTTCCTTGGGGGTGGGGTGAGGTCGGGGTGGCTGTTGCAACGGGTTTGTCGCATTTGGGCTGCATCTCTCATTTTACAGAGACAGTGAATGCTGCTAGGGAAACTCCAAGTCTTCCTTCCCTCTCCACACTTGCTTTCTCTTTCTGGGGTTCACCTGTCAGCTGCATGGACAATCTCTTCTCAGGTCTTCTCCTAAAGCTCCTCTCGGCCCTCCTCTCCTGTGCTCAGGTCAACTGTGAAGGCCTGCCTGCCGGGTGCAGGCTCCGTTCACAGGTGACTGAGGCCAGGCCCGGCTTCCCACCTCCAGAAGCTCTCTACTTGCTCCTATTTGTACTTCGGAGTATAAACCCCCCAAGGGGAGACCCTCCATTTATTGCTGCTGCCTTCGCTCCAAGGATGAGCACAGCTCCTGAACACACGTGGCCCTCAAGAACTATTTGCTGAACTGCTTCACATCATTCTTGACTCAAGCACTCAACCAACACTAAGCACCTGCTGTGCATCGGTAGCTAAGGAGATGCTGGGATTACAGCAGGTCCCGGCGCCACAGCTGTTCAATGTATCGGCAGGAGGAGATCAGAAAACCCACACTAGCACTGACACGCTGGGCTGAACGACACGCTGGGACTTCTGCGCTTCCGTGAAGCTCCACGGACCCTAATGTTCCTGCAAACCAGATCGAAGGGCCACGTTCTGGCCACGCAGGCTTATCTAGCCCGAGCTCCTGAGCACTGGCCCACAGGCTCCCCTTTACTTCCCTACACCCCTTCCGGTCTGGTTTCTCTTGCACCACTCTTTTTCCTGTACCTATCCATCTCTGCACGTAATCAACAGGCCCCAAACTCGCCTGCGCCCGTGTCCTCCTCCTGCGTGTGCACGGTATTAACGGGCAAATCTAAAGCATGCCCAAAGCACAGTATGCCTCCTCCAACCTTTCTCCCATGTTCTCTGCAACATACTGCTCCATCTGTGCATCCCCTCCCCCAATCCAGGACATGGTTCCTTCACCCAGCCTGGGGCACCCACACCCCCCTTCCTCCCCATATCCCACGGGCTCCACTTCACAAGAGTCTCTAAAATCTGGTCTTCTCGATCTTCCTGTCACTGCCTCTTGCATTGACAGCCTCCTCCTAACTGCTCTCCATGTGGACTTTAGTTCAGGCAAGCTGGTTTTTTAAACCTCTTTCTAAATTCCAAATTTCTGAGAATAGAAAATCCATCAAAGGATAATTCCAAACTCCCTTACACTCCCCTCCAGACAACTCACATTTGTGTCCCACAAGCTCACTGCTTCCCAGACTCTTCTTCCACTCACCTCCTAACTCCTTGCCTTTAATACTATTTCCTCTGCCTGAGACAGCAGCAACAACAGTGATAACGCAAACCACAGTGAACACTGACCTAGGCGGTGTGCCAAACATGGAAGGACTGTCCCCCTGGGGTACACAGTACCCTCATCTTACCGACAAGAAGGCCGAGGCACACAGGAGATGCAGCTCGCCCACCCCTAGGCTGACCCGAGGTCCTGACTTCAGAACCTCAGTTCTCAGCCACTACCCGGCCCCCAGCTTGTTCACTTGTCCTGCTCTTCCCCAGCTCAACATTCCCTCTGTGCAGGCGGCTTCCCTCTCCCCTAGGTCTCCCCTCTCTCCTCAGTCTCCCCCTCTCTCCTCAGTATCATCTTTTCACAGCAGCCTCATTGAGGGGCTGTCTGCAGACTACACCAGCTGAGCTCCCAAGGCAAAGGCTAAGTCTCTCTTCATATTCCCAGCACCATACAGGCCCAGATCCATTATGTACTGTCAACAAATGCTCAGGCGATCAACACATTCTCCCCATTACACAGGATCTAGATTGTTCCAAACTCAAATCTACACAGCAGCCTCCAAAGTGAAGCTTAACTTCTCTTCTCTCTCTGCTGGAGGATACTCTGAGCCCTCACCAGGGTGGCAACCCCTAACCAGCCGGCAGCTGGCCTTACCAGAGCAGGGCAGGGCAGCGCTAGCTCAGTGTGCTGGGCTACACAAGTGGCGTACATCTAGAAAGCGCCTCTTCCACCTGGGAGAAAGGGTCAGAGGAGCCATACGATGTGGGGCTGCCAGATTTAAGGTCACTGCCATTTAAAATATAACAGTGATCCAGACACAAGGTCCCAAGTTTGATCCCCGGTACAAAAACAAAGAACAAAAAGCAGCAGTGAAGGATGAACATTAAAATTTAAATGTATATAATCACAGAAAATCTGAAATGGCCATCGGTCCTAACTCAGAAAGAACCAACAGGCTCACTACAGTAGAAGTAATATTATATAAGTAATGCCTGTAAGTAATATTATTTAAGTTTGATGACCTTCCTGACACTTTTACTAAACGACCACAACCATGTTTCTCACTGAATCATAAATTCTGTTCTGGATTCTACAAATATTCGGTACCTAATAGAGTAAGCTTTTGTTGAATAGTTATCTGCTCACAGTATTCAGAGAGAACAAAGTAATTTTTTAAAAGTATGACTGAGTGAAACCATCATTATTGTAGTGAGTAAACAATAAAAGAAGGTAGTCTCAGAACCTAAAGTAAGGTTTATTCCTCTGGGTGAGGCTAATAAAACAACCAAGCACCTAGGTAATTGTGATACATGCTGAGGTAGCCTATTAATTAGGATCTGGTTCCCAAATGCTGAACTTTACTACCTCTACTGATTGAAAGGGGAGAAAAAGAAAACCATATAAATTTTTATAAAATATTATTTTATTTATAAGTTATTGAGATTATCCCTTTTTGTTAATACAGTTCTCACTTTTAAATGATAATAGTAAGTTTTAATAAGTCTTTACTTGATAAATTTAAAAGTGTTAATTGTGTTGGATTCTAATATTTCTTTTTCAGTGTTCCAGCACTTAAGACTAGGAACCACATTAGCTTAAAGGGATCGAAGAAACACCTGATCCAGTTGGCTTATCTAAAATGTAGTTTTAGAAAGGAGTAACTGGAATGAAAAGTTAATCACATTTTTCTCCAAATCGGGATTGAAATGAAAAGGTGAAATCATGGATACTTATAGACAGTATGATCATATCATGTAAGATTTTTCAATGGTCATTATCATTTAAACATTCTAAAAACATCAATAAGCAATGGCCAGTTTAATTCAACTTAACTGGAAAAGGAATTTGGGGGTGAAGTGAACAAATCTATGAATACTTGAACAAACAGTAACAAATACTGCACTAATCAAAAGTACTAAATGTGTCCCAATGAAAGTGTTACTATGAGAGAGGAGTTTTCATGAAGTCTGGAAAAGGGGAAAGACAGTCCAGTTTCCCTAAATGAGAAAGGGCACAATACTTTTTCCAAGCAAATATATTATCTAGTGGTTAAAAGACATTTTCTACTTAAATCTCTCAACATGAGGGGAAGGAATGTAGTCATCCTTCAGTATCCAGAGGAATGTGGCTCTAGGACTCCCTTAGGATATCGAACTTCACAGATGCTTAAAAGTAACTCATGTGAAGGTCTGGGGATTTAGCTCAAGTGGTACCACAGCAACCTTGGACGCACAAGGGCCTGAGTTCGATCCCTGGTACCGCAAAAAAAGAAAAAAGAAAAAAAAAAGTAACTCATGTGAAATGATGCAGCATTGACATGAAACCTATGCACTTTCTCCCATGTACTGTAAACCATCTCTGAATTACACGCTCAGGGCTGGAGATGTCACCCAGCACGGTCACACTTGTCCAGTATGTACGAGACCCTGAGTTCAAGGATCACTGCTACCCCCCCAAAAGACATGTGGCGTAGACAACTTTTCTTCCCAAATATATTCCATCCATGATTAAATCCACAGATGTGGAACCCATGAACCTTGAGGGCCAACTGAATTTCCATTTCTGAGCAATAAATATACACACAGATAGATTTATATATTATTTATATATACATACTCATTTCTCAATATAGACAACTCCTTTTCATCAGAATGTCTCTGCCCTGGACAGGGAAGATAACATTATGGTCATCAAAAATAGCTATCTCTCACATCTGAAGTAACAAATTAACATCTCTTTTTAAGCCACTTACTAGTTAGTTGATACGATAAGTGAAACTCAAATTTGATTCCCCAGAACTACAAAACTGGGGATCAGGTAGGAGGATGTAGCTCAGTGGCACCGTGCCTGCCTGGCAAGCACAAGGTTCTAAGTTCAATCTCTGGTACTGGAGGAAAAAAAATGGGGCCATATAATGGAATATGGTAACCCACATGAATAGATTCCTCTAAGGTTGTTTAAACCACAGTGAAGCAACGCTTACAAGATCATTAAACATTCCTGCTGGCTTGAACCACGAGGGGTACACGTGTAACTGTCCCATCAGGTGGCAAAAACAGTACAGTAATGCATGGAACAGTCTCACCTATAACACCAGTGATTTAAGCCCCCGTGGCAGTGAGTTATGGTCTCATCGTGAATGCATTAAATTTATTTAGTGAGTCGGGATCAGCTTTTGAAGGCTATCGGTATTTTACAAAACAAAATGCATTACACATATTATCAGAGACCAAACACTTTTGCTTCTGTGTAAACATTTGAGTCCAAGGTCTCAATGCAAATTATGTATCTCACAATGGAACCAATCAAGAAGTTTGAAAAATCACTGTTCTAAATTACCTGATTATCTAACTTCAGCTGATAAGTAGGAACTTTTTGATAAAAAGAACAGCAATTATTTCCACAAGCAAAGGAGTAAAAGAAACAAGGGCATTCAGTTCCCACTACTGATTATAAACCTGCTGCTCTGGACTCCTGAGGTCCAGCAAGCATCCTCTTAGGTCTCTACCCTTATTAAGGCATTAAAGGGGATTATTTAAACCCATTACACTACACAACCTGCAACTTACAATGGCACAAATGGATAACCAAAATACACTTGTTAAAAAAAATACAAGGGATTACTTTCCACAGTGATTTTAAAAAGAAAAGAAAACTCAATACCTGGTTGCAAATGTCTAGTCCCAGCACTAAGGAGACTGAGGCGGGAAGATCAGGAGTTAGAAGCCAGCCTGGACGATTTAGTGAGACCCTGTTTCAAAATACAGTAAAGAGGGCTGGCAAATGCAACTCAGGGAGCCCTATGTTTGACCCCTAGTACAACAACAAAGGAAAAACAAACAAAAATCACTTGAGCCCAGGAGTTTGTGGCTAGCCTGAACAATGAGAACCTATCTTCTTTAAATTGAGATAAAATGTAAAAGCCAATACTGCAAATTATAAGTGATACCCCAAACTCTTAAAGGGTGCTTCATAGAAAAACAAACTCCTGCTGGGCGTGGTGGCTCACGCCTGTCATCCCAGCATTCGGGAGGCAGAGGCAGGAGGATTGCTGAGTTCTAGGCTTGCCTGGGGCTCCATAGTGAGCTCAGGGCCAGCCTGAACTACAGAGTGAGACCTTGTCTCAAAAAAAAAAAAAAAAAAGACAACGCTTACTTTCCTGGTGTGAATAAGATTTGGTTCTAAGCAGAATTCAAAATCATTTCTATCTCCTAAATTATTACCGCTACAAAGTAGTCTAAGCCAGTATGATTAATTTAAACTCTTGTGAACTGGCTTTTCATAAATAAGAACCACCCGCATTCACTAAATATTAGTTCTTACTGGCTCAGGTGGGTAAAGGATACAAAAGCACCCTGCATATCAACAAAGAGAAGGGAGACACAACCCAAACTGATGAGCCCCGCGGCCCTCCGCAGGCGTCGCCCCAGCGCCAGGCTGGGACTGCGGAAAGGAAGCCGCCGAGAACACGTGACGCTCCTTTCCGCTCCCCACCACCTGGAGCCTTCACCTTGCTGAGCAATCCACCAACGTGCTGACCTGAGCTGAAACAGTATTTTGAATTCTGAAATCTGTGTACTTTTGTTAAAAGTTGTAGCCTCGTGTATGAAACTAGGGAAGGATTTGACTTACAATCCTCAACTTTCCACCTGCATAAGCCAACATGTGTTCAAAGTGACACCAATCCCGCGAAGAAATGCTCTGTGATAGTACAAAAGCACTCTGGGTATTTTCAAAGTACACATGAGCTATAAGCAGACTATTTTACCCTGTATAACCCTGAGCGATTGTCCACTATGGTGTTCACGAGGACAGTACGCTAGGGCCACTAAAGCCAAACTTTAATTTAAATATAAGAGTTATCTGTATTACTGAAAAATCTTTGCATGTTTGAAAAACAGGGACATGGATTTACTTCTTCATGAAAAAGTAGTACATTTTAGAAAAAAACAATAGTTATTTCCAGTGAAAATTTATGTTCAAACTGAAATGTGTTTTAACTGTAAAACATATACCCCAGATCAAAGTAAGACTCCCCACAAATATAAACAACGTAAAGTATCTCAGTAATAGTTTCAAATTGACCACATGTTTAACTGACAATATTCCGGCTATACTGGGCTAAATAGTTAAAATTAATTTCATTTTTTTCATTTTAACATGGTTCTTGAAATTTTTAAATAATACACAAGGCTTGCTATTGCTAGATACTGGATTCTCAAACTTTTCTTCCTGGAACACCTCCTAACAGCAGGTTTGGGAACACTGCTGGTGCAAATACACTTCTTCCTGTACGGCAACCGGAACCACGAGCACAAGGGCAGGCGGAGAGTCCTCCCCTCGCCTCCAGCGACTGTGGCGGACCGTCCTCCCACACCTTCCTCTCCCTCCTCTCCCAGGACCTCGATCTCATCCCGCGCCCCAGGTCCCATCCTCAGCTCTGTTCTCCACACCCCGTGGTGACCTCTATCCCCTCAGCTCGGCCTCTCCCTTGCATGTGAAGCCCTGCATCCTTCTACCTCCTCTTCTTGTCTCTTTCTCAAGCTGCCGCTCTGCCGCCAGCCGCCTGTCGCTCCGTTCGATCTGGAAGCCCCGCCATCCGTTCAGCTCAGTCCGTCTGAGCAGGAAGCCTTCACCAGCAACAAATGGAAGAGCCCTGAGAGGCTCCGGCCCCTTTTCTAGCCATCGCTGCTACACTGGCCTGATGGATTCTAAAGTCTCCCTTACTCCCCTCGGCGCACCACACCGGTATTCCCAAGATGCAACTCTGCGCCTGCTGCCACCCCCCCTCCCAACAGGTGCCAACTATCTACCACAGCAACGCAAAATACTCAGCAGGTATCCCAGCAAGGCTGTGCCCACCCAACCTTCAATCCATCCTCCTGGACGTAACCTCCCCCTCACCTTCCTCAAACTGAAATGGGCTGCCCTCAGAGTGAGCACCACATTTTTTTTTTGAAAGTTTTGCTGTCTAGCTCAAGCCGAATTTGAATTCATTATGTAGCACAGGCTGGCCTTGAACTCAGTCATCCTCCTGCCTCAAACTCCCTCCCGAGTGCTAGGATTACAGGCGTGAGCCACCACACCCGGCACTGTGGTATGTGGTATTGATTGTTGGTGGGCGTGAGTCTCCACGCCCAGCACTGTATGTGGTTACCGGGGATTGAACCCAGGACCTTGTGCTTGCGAGGAAGGCGCCAGAACCATTGAGTTAACCCTCTGGCCCGACTGTTAGTATTTCTAACAACCACTGTGACAGTGATGGGAACATAAGGCCTTATCCTCATAAAATAGCATCTCAACAGCATCGAACGACACTTGTGCTGTATATTCTGGGTATGTCATCTTTGGACATATCAAGGAAATCAATTTAAAAAGACTTTGATAAACTGCAACTACTGACAATTCTCAAATATTTATCCCAGACTAGATCTCTAATTACTCCAAATTGAATGACTTAAGATTCAGGAACTACAAAATAGAACTCAAAATCTCAATCCCACATCTATTCCTCAACTAAAAGGGCTGTAACTCAACCCGTTCCAGCAGCTCCGGCCCGAGCCACAGATGCCCTTTTCAACTTTCCCACGCCTACCTCTCACACTGTAATCAGGTCCTGTGAAGTCTTCCTCCTGAGTGTGCCTGGAAGTCACCCATTTCTTCCCAGTTCAGGCCACCATTACATTAAGAGTACTGCAAAATTATCTGGTTGTACAGTCAACTAACTGCAGCCATTCTCAAAAATCCAATCTTGTCAGGCATGGTGGTTCACACCTGTCATATCCCAGCACTCGGGAGGCAGAGGCAGGAGGATTGCTGAGTTTCAGGCTTGCCTGGGCTACACAGTGAGCTCAGGGCCAGCCGGAACTACAAAGCGAGACCCTGTCTCAAAAAAAAAAAAAAAATCCAATCTCATCAAGTGACAATTCCTTTTTAAAACCTTCCCACTGCTCTCGAGACAGGCTTCCATGGTGGCTTGCAGACTCTTCTGCATCTGGCCATGGTTTAGCTTTGTGGCATCATCTCATTTTCCAGACAGTTTCTTGTCTTAAGGATATTATACTTCAGCAATGCCCATGGTATGTTACACAGAGTCTCCCTAATGTGCCAGTGTCTACTTGTACCACAGAGCCTTTGCATAAGCTGTCACTTATGTACTCCTTTGTAATCAGCCAACAGCCAGAGGACTAACCAGCTTTCTTACATTTATAGTCTTCTTTAGCACCTGGCACACAATAGGTACTCAATAATTATTTGCTGAGAGAATGAGTAAGCATATCACAATCTTCTAGGGTTACAAAAAACCAAGGTCAATGAATAGAAATCGATTCCTGTACCATTTATATTACTTCAACAATATTATCTAAAGTGGGGCAACTGACTTCTATTTTTATTTTACCTTTTTTCAGTCAAAACAAGTAATAATTTGGCTAAATAAACAATTTACAAGTGTGGGTTTAGAATAATCAAAACAAAGCGGACACTATATTCTGTTCTCCTTTGCCTTGTACACTCCAAGACCAACTCATGTGAAATCGCTGGGATCCTTTAGATGCAAAGCACAGGATTCTGAAAAGCAGCCAAGCAAATGTGAACATAGTCGACAGAGTCTGAAGGAAACTGGAGAGCAGGAGAGACATCACACTACAGGAATGTAGGGACTTCGATAAAAAGAAAAGGCTTGGAGCTGCTCCTGTCCACACTGCAGCTCTGGGCACTCCCTCGCATACACTCTCTGATCCTGGTAGCTACATGCAAGAACAGAGGCACATTCCCCAGGGCTGTAAAAGCCTTTTTCATTTACTGACAAAGGGGAAGGAAACACTAAGCAACAAGTCAAGGTGCCTGGCCCTCACTTACAGCATTTCCTTTATGCTTCACTATGTGCCGTCTCCATCTTATGAATAGGGATGTAGAGACCTAGGGTCACACAGCTTATCCTGGCGATCACATAGTAAGGTCTAATGCAAACATATTTTTACTGACCATCCACTCCTGCAAGCCCTGACTAAAGTCTAAGAGAGAATTCTGAGCAAGACAGGAAAGGTCTATCAGGATAGCTTACAGTTTCATGGAGAGAACGCACCACTCACAGTGTAATTTCAGATAATTCAGACACATTAAAAAAAGAAAACTAAGGGATGTGAATAACCAGGAAAGCAACTTCAGGTCATTAAGTTTTCAGAAATTAATTCCAAAGACAGTTCTGAAGAGAGTTTGCAGAGCTAACGAAAATAAGAGTGGCTATTGTGCCCAGCCTTCACTGAAAGTCTCTAGAACTACCAGAAGCAGAAATTATGATTCGCTATCAGTAAAGAGTTATCCTTGTCACAACCCAAGCAGTAAGCCACACAGTCGCCAGATAGCAAATATCTTCACGTGCACCTAGTGGCTGGCAATGAGCTGACCAGACACTCCCAGCAGCTACATCAGGGTACAATAAATGACTCCTAAATGAGTATGACAGAAGGAAGAAAGAACATATTAAGAGGTTACTCTCTTGGGTTAAATCCCTTCTCTAGCCAAGTGGCTTCAATTCACCCCACCCCACTCTCAAGCCAGTCTTAATCACAAGAAGCAGGTGAGGGAAGAGGGATTAGTGTAAATCCACCAACAATACTGCACTAGGAAGCATTCAGCACATGCTGACCCTTCTCCAGCCAATGGTCAGAAATCTCACCTTGAAATCCCAAGCTCCACGTAAAGAAAATCTAATACTTGAATGAAGACTAAAAATTAAGAACGGACTAATTATTTGGCTGCTTTGAATAAGAGGTCTGCCAAGAAGAAACGCAGGATATTTCTGTTGCCAGATACCTGTCCTACATACTAGAGGCATACCACCAAGTTGAGGTGACCTGTTTACCCATCTTGCTGGGTTGGTACTCCTCAAGCAGTGGGAGGAGAGGGGCAGAGTACATTCACCTGTGTCACCTGAGGGCTGTATCTAGTGTAAGCTGTAGATGGTCAATGATTTTATGATCTGGATTATATAAATTAAATCCTTCCCTCAACTTCTTGGTTCTGGAGCACCTGGGCAGGGTTTGGCCCTGTATCACTGTTCCCGGCTTGCCATCTTCTGAAGGTTTCTTACCAACTGCGTATCACTCTTTCAAAGTCTCTGGTCTAAGTGAAGAGCCAGAAAAGCCTTAGCTTCAATTTTGAACTTTATGCCTGAAGGACCATCCAGGTGGTCACAGCAAAACACGTGGCCATTTGTTGAACAACAGAGTTAAGTCTGTGCCATTGATTGAAGACACCTACCTATATTTTCTGCGAACCAAAGGATAACTGGAGAACACTAAAATTAAGCTACCTTTTCTGATAAATGCTATCAATTTCTGTGATGCTGTAGTGACCAGCCTGGGACATTTCTTTCTGAGACAAAGCAATGACATTCCTATAGACACAATGACTTTTTACTATAGAATCACAAGGAGATACAACACAAGAAAATGTGGGTAGGGAGCAGATTCAGTATGAATTCTATTTACTTTCTCCAGTAAGAAACTTTCTCTGCATATAGGCCACCTCATTCCAAAATAAGGTAAAACCAAAACACGCGAGCGCTAATACCTCTGGGTTTTTGCTCTTCCTAACATTAACCGCAGCTTTAAAGTTTTTAAAGCTTTGATTCATACTACCAATAGAAAACCTTCAACAAAAGGCACAGATTAAACACTACCCACCTGCATACTGGGTGTGTTACTCACTTTTGCTTGCTTTGAATTACCGTCGTTTGGTCAGCCGGGATGGTTGGCTTCACAGGAATTTAGATCCA
Organism: Thryonomys swinderianus; assembly: GCA_004025085.1. Lineage (NCBI taxonomy): Eukaryota > Metazoa > Chordata > Mammalia > Rodentia > Thryonomyidae > Thryonomys > Thryonomys swinderianus. The sequence goes on along the minus strand of PVIC010007455.1, from coordinate 7,298 downwards.
AAATGGCAGCTGAGGTTCTCTAACCCAACACAGCCATCCTGGTCTCACCCTACGTGAGTGCAGGTCTTATTTATCTCACCTTTCAACTGTCTCCAGAAAAACAGTTAATAAAACACGTGCCAGGGAACCAGACGGCATTCCGTTAATGCTCTTCACATCATTCTCCTTTTTGCCTGGAGAGCGAGCAGGCTTCCTGCCCTGGTGCCCCTGCTCTGCAAACTGAATTAACCTGTCATTCACATGTGTGCCCAGTCCACGAAAACAAGCTAAGGGCAAAACATGAAAAAACGCCTAGGTTTTTCTTCTCTATTCTTCAGTGAAGCCAACTTAGGTAATGGGCAAAAATGAATAATCTAACAAGCCCGAAATAACTGCTTTCGTTTTCAGGAAAAAAAAAAAAAGAATAACAAAAATCAGAAATCTAGTTTCCTTGGGCCCACCCCAATGCAATACTCCCTTATCACTAAGGTAATTTTTTTCTTTAAACTTAAATTGTAAAAACAGACAGGGCTGCCTACCTCCTTGATGTAATGTTTCCAATCCCTCTTACACAAAAGCTGAATTTTTATCACCGGAAAATTTACATGGAGTGTAAACAGTCACTTTTCCACTTGCAACCATTACTAATATAACATTACTTTAAAAAAACAAGAAAATACTGGCTTTTTAGAGACAGAAGACTTTTAATTATCTTTTAGTATTCAAATGTTAAGTCTTTTTGTTAAATTAGCGTGAAAGTCCCTTCATCTACACACAATTGGCCCAAAGAAACAGGCCATTTTCAGCACAAGAGGCCAATCCATTTTAACAGTGAATAAAGCTTTTGAAAGTACTACACACCCTCTTCCAGACTGTCAAATTTTCAAAATGGTCCAGCATTTTCCCCATTTTTTTTAACACTTTCAGACCCAGCAAGCATCTCATAATTAGGTTAATTAAAAAGGAAACAACAAAAACCACTGCTCCCTTCTAATCAAAATTATTCCATTTATGCTTAATTAGCTTTAATCCAAGTCTACATATTTAATGATGGGGATATGACAATTCAACCTATTTGCATATTTTAAATGCCTTTTCTAAACTATACTTTGTAACAGCTTTAGAAGAACAGTCTTTCTCATGCCAATATGCCACGACATAAATCAGGAGGATACAAATTAGGGGAAAAAGAGAAAAGAAAACAAGACTTCTCAGAGCCAGAGATGTACCCGCGAGGGCGGGGGTGGGGTAATTTACCCAGGGGTGGGGGCAATTTACCCACCACATCACAAACTACAGTCCTTTCAGCCCACCAGACCAAGAAGCATTACATCACACTCTCACAATGATAGGGGGAGGTGGCTCTGAGAAAGCAAGTTTTCGGCTTTCTTTTCCTCTCCGCTCTCAGGCTTCTAGAACCCTGCGTTGGGAGTAATGGAATTTAACTTCAGGCGCTGCACAGTTTCGGGGCTTACTAACAATCACACAGCTACTTATTTATACGACCCTGCACGACCACTTCACAATGGATTCGCGGCCAAACCGTCGGGCACACACACAAGACACCAAATGTGTATTGAAAAGCCCAGTTATTCATCTACATAAAAGCAAACAAAATTTTTTTCTTTCGTGAGAAATGGAGGCCGGTCTACAGGAGCTGTAGATTGATAAAGAAATAATTCCTAATCGGAGTGAACAGCTGTTTACATCTTCAAAACAGCATGTTTACAAGATAGTCCTACCATTTGGTTGAAACCACGATCAAAATAAAGCGCATCTGGCCGCACATTTGCGAACACACACAGAGACCCGTGCACCGAGCGCGCGCAGAGAGCGGAGAACCGCGGACCCCGAACCTCCCGGCGTCTGCGAGCACCCGGCCCGAGGTTTAAAACGTATCAGGTCCTACTTAGGGTTTACACCTCTCTAGGAAGGATGGCCTACTTTAAGTTTAAACAAAAAAAACCAAAAGGCTTTCCCATTCTACGGCTCGTCCTCCCAGATCCTTTGTCGGCCTTAGCAGCCGAAAGAATGCAAACCCATTTATATTTATGCAAATTTTTGCAGCAGATTTAAGGGGGGAGGGGGAAATCTGTGTTTTTTTAAATAAATCTTTCTAAATATCACATTTCCAATTACTCGTAGCTTCATTTATTTGCAAGAGAGAAGCGAGGATGAAAATCTACATCTAAACTAAAGGTGCAATTAAATCACTTCAAAATTTAAATATTTCACAAGTCTTTTCCATTTCTAAAATGCCGAACCAAAAGTACATCACGGGGCTGATTTACAGAGATTCGCGAAATGTCTGAAGCCAGTCTCCATGCTAGACAAATGTCGATTTGCAACAGCACTAGTGAAACGGTTAGACAAGATCCATATAAATCAATTGGTTTTTAAAAATTGAAAATATTTACCAACCTCATAAAGTGCAGCAGTGCTTAAGTCCAGCAAATTGAGGCATACAAGGTAGAAATGGAAATGAAAAAAGGTCCAAAAAATGAATTCTTTTTGTCTGTCTGTTTTTTTGTATTTTAAATATTCAGAAACCAGCAGAGACTCTGTCGGCCATTTTGGCTTGAACTAACTCTCTCTCACTCACTCTCCCTCTTGCTCTCTCTCTCTCCCCCTCTGTCTCTAAAGGAAGCAGCTTTTTGTGACCTTCAAATAGAGGCGGATCATGTGACTTCGGGTTGGTTTGTCAATCAGGAAAGGGGAGGGCACTGGGGCCCGAAGCTGCCTTAAAGGGGAAGCGGCCTTTTTCCATCACTTTCATTTGTGCAATGCTGTTATCCCACACTCCCCGCCTACAGACACTGCGTGTGAAAGTGACAGCAGCATAAGGGTAACAGATGAACAAAACAGAAAAAACTTTATTGGTTTATAGAAATATGCTCAGTTGCTAACGATTCTTAAGATCCTGAATCTTATCTTGGCTCCCTTGCTAGTTATTCCCGGGATGTTTGGGCAAGCACAGGCTGGCAAACTGCCCTTAAAAGGGGGGGCTTAAGACTTTATCCAAACAGTTGACTTTAGTTTTTGAATTAAGGTGAAATATAGGGCACAACTGATCTCTAGCTAACTTCTCACGTGCGCTTAACAATTCTAAAAAAAAATGCATTCAAGTTTAAACCGTGAGTAGCAACTCGGAGAGGTTAAGTAGTACAGGATCCCCGCAGTTAAACCGCTAGACAGCTGTAAAACAGGGACTGCTTTCCCAATTGGGAACTTGAGATTGTTTTGTGCGAATACAGCTCCTCCCCTAAACCCAAACAAAAACTATGCTACAGCATACTAAATCCTCTGGGCTTTGGCAGGTCTGAGTCATCTTTAATCTCCTTCCCCACCTGGCAGGACTGTGGCTCTGCAGCTGGCAGAGACCAGGGACCGGGTACTGTGTTAGAACCTACCTGCCTTCCACCACCCCTTAGTCCCTTCTTGTCCTTATCAGCATCTTGATGCCTTCCCATCTGTGAAGCCCACACAGGGCTGGATCAGTGGATGACAGGAAGTGGAACTTCAGTTCTTAAGGCAAGTCCCTGGCCTCCCTAGCTAAAAGTTTTAAAGATGTAGAAAGCAGAGACTGGACAGCACTAGACAAGTGTCTCCAGTTTCTGCCCTAAAGCTTTGCTCTTGGCATCTTTTAGAAGCTGTTTGCCTTATCCTGGCCATCTTAAAAGTCAGTCCCTACTCTGGAAAGGCTTCTTGAGTCTCCTTAGCCTTCCTGTTACATACTCCATGATATCTTTCGCCGCTTCTGTAGTACATGTAACTTCAACTTAGCACTTGTTAAAGAATCTGCTTTCATGGTATACCATAAACTTGGTAAGGCCAAACACCATCTCTTCTCTTCTGCTCTGTGAGGCTCCACATCAAACCTTGGAGACCAGGTAAGTGAATCAGTGAATGAATGCATGCCTTGGGTCTCCATGAGGAGGGCTAAACCATGCAGGAGGAAATCTTCCATGCAAATTTAAGAAACTCAAAGGAATTAAAGTCACAAGGTGTCCAGAAACTTACCTAATTTACCAATTTTAAGGCATGTAAGGAAATAAGGTACCTAAAGTAGTAGAAAGCAGGCAAGGGACACTCATGACAATTGGATCATTCCTGCCACTAGAATTCAAAAAAGGTTAGTTTCCCCAAGGTGCTTCTCCATGTGAACAAGCCAGAGACCCAAACCAATGGACTCTAGAGGCCAGCTTTCTCGGAAAAGGGACCTACGAACCGTGTCTAATTCCTACACATTTGTCTTTCTGGCTTCTGGATCTTTACACAGTCTCTCTCCTTTGCATTTCTGCTCAGAGAGGAACAGGAAGGCAGAGGCCAGAGCCCACACAGTCTAGCAGGCTGGACATGCATGGTGCAAAATGCTTCTGCTGCCTTTGCACAGTACAGGGAAAAGCCAGGATCTGGCCTGACAGTTGAGATGCAGGCAAAAGCAGGAAACTCCTAGGATGGAATTTCTGAACATTGACTCTATTTTTAATCCTTGCAATACCTTCCAGATGAGTTACGGAAAGCTTGCTTCCGTGAAGTATGCTCAGTATGTTAACACGCATGGAGACGACTGTACAACCACCTTGCTTTAATTTGTGATGGACATAATCTCTTTATGAAGCTAAACTGTGATAAGTCTCTATTCCCCAAGGTTGAGTATTATGGTACCAATGTTTAAATGTTTTTTGCTTGTATGTGTTAAATAGCAAGCTGTACAAAAAGTTGGGAAACAGAACACATTTTAAAAGAAACCACTAGTCCTGTTTTCAAATAATATGCTCAATACTGTTTTCAGTGACCTCTAGGCCTGATTTTTCCTATAATGGTCTAAGTTCAAAACAATCCAATTGTTTTATAAAAGAAATAACTACACTATTAAATACACATTGAAATCTGTGATATATTTATTAGAAATTTAAAAAATTATTATGGGATAAAAATACAAAGTAATAAAACTAAGAAAAATACAAGAACATACACTCATTATCTTTCAAAGCTGGCACTTTTGCAATTTACATAATATTCAAACTATTTTAATTAGGAAACAAATTAAAAATAATAAATTGAGCATTTAACTCAAAAATCTAGAAAAAGTGGGCCGGAGGGTTAGCTCAGTGGTTCCGGCGCCTGCCTCGCAAGCTCAAGGACCTGAGTTCAATCCCCGGTTACCACATATAATGCTGGGCATGGTGGCTCACGCCTGTAATCCCAGCACTCGGGAGGCAGAGACGGGAGGATTGCTGAGTTCGTGGCGGCTTGCCTGGGCACCATAGTGAGCTCAGGGCCAGCCTGAACTACAAAGCAAGACGCTGTCTCCAAAAAAAAAAAATGCAAAAAAAAAAAAATCTAGAAAAAGCTGAGCACGATGGCACATGCTTGGAATCCTAGCACTTTGGAGGCTGAGGCAGGAGAACTGTTGGGAATTTGAGGACAGCCTCGCCAACATGGTGAGTTCAACACCAGCAGGAAGTACAGTGTAAGAGCCTATCTTTACAAAAAAAAAAAAAAATCACCAGGCATGGTAGCTCACACCTGTATAATCCCAACACTCAGGAGGCAGAGACAGGAAGATTGCTGAGTTTGAGGCTTGCCTGGGCTACATAGTGAGCTCAGGGCCAGCCTGAACTACAAAGCGAGACCCTGTCTCAAAAAAAAAAAAAAAAAGCAGAGATCACAGTTGGGCATGGTGGCACATACCTGTAAGCCCAGCACTCTGAGAAGCTGAGGCAGGAGGATCAAAGGTGTGAGCCCAGTCTGGGCAACTTAGCAACTATCTCAAAAATATTTTAAAAAGGGCTGGAGATTTAGCTCAGTGGTTCCAGTGCCTGCCTCGCAAGCGCAAGGCCCTGAGTTCGATCCCAGTAACCACATACAATGCTGGGCGTGGTGACTCATGCTCACCAACCATCAATACCACATACCACAGTGCTAGGCGTGGTGGCTCACGCCTGTAATTCCAGCACTCGGGAGGCAGAGGCAGGAGGACTCCTGAGTTCTAGGCTTGCCTGGGCTACATAGTGAGCTCAGGGCCAGCCTGAACTACAAAGCGAGACCCTGTCTCCAAAAAAAAAAAAAAAAAAATCACAAGGGTTGAAGGGAGCACAGGGGCATGAAAAAAAAAAATAGGAATCAAGATATGTACAAATATAAATTTTCAATGATGAATGAGATTATAATATATACCTAAAATATACCAATAAACTCAAGAAAAAACAATTTTATGCAAAGAAATCTCAAATCACACTGATACAAGAATGCAAATGACCCAAAAAGAGGAGCACTGATCAATAAAATCAGCATTTGCTTTATTTTTAAATAAAAAGAAGTAATCTTTTTTTTTTTTGAGACAGGGTCTCACTTTGTAGTTCAGGCTGGCTCTGAACTCACTATGTAGCCCAGGCAAGCCTCAACTCAGCAATCCTCCTGCCTCTGCCTCCCGAATGCTGGGATTACAGGCATGAGCCACCACTCCTGGCACTGTGGTATGTGGTATTGATGGCTGGTGGGCGTGAGTCACCATGCCTAGCATTGTATGTGGTTACCAGGATCGAACTCAGGGCCTTGTGCTTGCGAGGCAGGTGCTGGAATCACTGAGCTAAATCTCTGGCCCCTAGATAATCTTTTTGAAAATCTGATCAATAAAAAAGAGAAATCATAAAAACAGTATGGCTGAGAAAGACCATATTACTGCAGATTTAAAAAAGAGTTGGACACTGTGCAAGAATTACACAGAACTAATGTCAACAAACTTGAAAATTAAATAAATGGATGACAGTCAAGAGAAATAGAAAGTATGGAAACCAACTCAAGAAAATTTAGGGAAACAACTAGAGTAAAAATCTGTAAGATAGTCAAACTAGCCACTACAACTCCATCAGTGCTGGACGCCTGTAAACCCAACACTAGAGAGGCAGAAGCCAGCCCAGGCTACATAGTGAGTTCAAGGCTAGCTTAAACTCCAGAAGGAGAACAAACAGAGCAAAACTACATCAGGCCCAAATGGTTTTTCCATCGAATTCTACCAAAGTTTGATGAGCAGATAATTTCTACACTATCCTCACTTTCCTATGATTTATGAAGATAAAAGGGAAATCTTAATTTCTTCTATGACGCTAACATATTTCAGATACCATTCTGGTTTTAATTAAAAAAAAACACTATAGACCAACCTTTAGTTGTGAAGACAAATTTAAAAATTCTAAGTAAAATATCAGCAAATAGAAACTACAGTAGTTTGTCTGTGGAGGGTTTCCGCCAACACTAGAAGGATGGCTAAATTACAACAATACAAAGATGGTTAAATTATCTGTTAACATACT
>PVIC010007454.1:0-50682 GCA_004025085.1 Thryonomys swinderianus | reverse complement strand
CACACTTAATTGTGAAAGGAAGCAGGATTCATTATTAATAATAAATGTACTGAAATAGAATTATACATTATACCAAAATACTGAAATTTCTCTTAGATTTTAAAAGGAAAGTTTAAGTACCACACTAAAATTGGAATGAAGTTTGAGCATCTTATTACAGAGTACTTAACACGTCCAGCTACTCAGGAAGCTGAGGAAGAAGGGTGGCAAACACAAGGTAAACCTGAGAAACACAGAAACTTCATGAATAAGAAAGAAAGGAAGGAAGGAAGAAAGAAAGTCCAATGAATATAATCATCATGTACTGCAAACATACTAATAAAAAATAAAATAAGTCATGTAAACTTCAATTATATTTATTTAATATATTTATAATATTGTGTAGATACACAAAGAGACTTGGAGTAAAATTATATCCTTTTTTCTTAGATTAGAAACAAAAAGAGTAAACAATATAGATCAATTAAACTAAGAGAGTAACTTGAACCATTTCTTAAAAGTAGTTGGTTCTGTTTATAAATATATAAATACAAAATGGAAAAAAAATCCCTTTCTGGAAAATGGATTCATAGCTGTTAATCAGTTGCATCCAGACTAAAATAGTACTTGTGTGTTAAACTGAAATCAGTATTACAGGGTTGCTGACCAAAAGAAGACAAAAACTGGGGCTGGGGATTTAGCTCAAGTGGTACCGCACCAACCTTGGAGGCACAAGGGCCCAAGTTCGATCCCCGGTACCACCAAAAAAAAAACTATTTTCCAAAACCTAAAATTTCTCTACTTTTATATTTTCAAATTGTTACCAGTATCAAAAAACCTGAAAACACCCAGAACTCAAGACCATTTTGAACTTAAGACCATTTTGAATAGCACGCCAGCTAGATAATATACTTTGTAGATGAAAAAAGAATCATTGCCCTCAAGGAGCTGCCCATGAGGGTCTATCTTAGACTGTTGACCTAGAACACAGTGTGATGAACAGCAGTGTGGCCATGGAGTCCTCAGGAACATAAAGGACAGGCAATTTGTGAAGTAGGACTGTTTCCAAGTACAATTATTTTGCCGAGATGGATACTGCCACAAAGGGCATCACAGAGCAAGGAGGCTTCAATTAAAAAAAAAAGCATAAATTTTGCAAAGTACAGGTATGAAAAGCCTTGTATTCAAAGCAAGACAGTTCATAACTTTTCCTAAGTCAGTGTGGAGACAACCAAGGCATACTTTTGTGCAGGAGAGTGATGAGAAATACTGAGTTTGAGGAAGCAAGTTCTGATGGCAGTAATGGACAGGAAGCTCATGCTGTGAGCCCAATTAGGAAGATGATGAAACTGTCTGAGAAATGATATGAGAGTGAACCAGGCAGGGAAGTGGGAAGTGGGAACTGTGTGGTTTCCAGAGTGGGTAGAGACATGAATTACATGGAGAGAGAAAGAAAAGAGGCCATTAAAGAAAAGCATCCATGTTTACCTTGGATGACTTGGTAGCTGCTGAGACTAGTAACAAGGTAGGAAATACTGGATAATGTCGGGAAACTTCTGGGATTATCCTGGTTAAAATCTTCACTACCCAAGTTCATTGGAAAAGTCTGTTATAACAGCCAAGTTCACATCTTGGTTCAGGTTTGGGTAGAAGCAAACTCTGGCTTCACTGTTGACAGACTGCTCTGATGGGGTTAGGATTAGTTCTTATGGGTCCACCAGATCAGTTCTAACACATCACTGGTTCGCTGCACTGTAACAGTATAGGAAAGCAGTGTGATTTTTCAGGGGAGTGTGCCCAGTGGGAGATTACCGTGCCATGACCACTTCTTGTGGTTAATGCTGATCTCAGAGTGACTCAGGCCTCCCAGTCCAGAGAGCTCCTGAGAGCGAGTTGTCATAAAGCTGCAAGCCCAGCCTGTTCCCAGTCTCTTCCTGCCTCCTTTCTTCTCCCTCTCTCACCACTTTCTACAAACTTCTACCATGTGCTGCTACTTCCCATGGTGAGTGTAGCTAGGAGACCCTCATCACAGCCAAACAGATAAAGATGGCTGACCTTAGGTCATCTTCCTTAAAATTGTCAGCTAACGATCCCCTTTTCTTTATGAGAACACACAATCTCAGGTATTTTCTTTTAACAATACAAGATGCACTAAACTACAGAGCATTACATTTCTTTGACCATATACACCTATGTTATTTCTTTAATTATTTCCAAGGGATATCCCATTTCTATAAATCAGGCCTTCCCAAATTACAAAACCAAATAGTCATGAAACATTTCCTACTACTCTGCTAGAGGAAGTTGAACATGATACTTCAGTCTTGCCGCTACAACTAATCAGAAATGGCCTTTGTGAGTGTCTTGTGGATACAGAAAGAAGAGGGGGGAAGTAGTTTCTTGGCATTGTGCTGTCATTCAGTCTGCATAAATCTACAAGCAGGCAGTGCAACACAGGGCCGCAGGCCAAGAGCGAAGGTGAGTCAGACCAGAGACAAGGCAATTCTAGAGAGCACTGGAAGGACTTTAGGAGGTACAGGAAGAAGAACAGACACAAGAACGATCCACCATGTTATGTGTGTGTACACATCTGCCAAAATTAAATCCATGTTTAACCAGTAAGAACTGTACAACAGTGAAAGTAAAGATTAGCAAATGGACAGAATAAGTAAGTTTTTAACCAAAAAATGGAAGGGACAAGGTTAAAGCAATGTCTGTTACCTTCAACATCACCGCTCAGGTAGTTACGCACTTCATTCAAAATGAAGTTGATGTCTTCTTCTGAAGGAATAGGGTGATGTGTAATATCGGTTGGAGAGTCAGTAGTACCAGCAATAGTCATCTTTTGCCAGGGTAAAAAAAAAATAACTCGTCCATCACTGGTGGCTGGGTCAAGCAGTCCCATGCTTTCAGGGCTAAGGTGAAGAGAAATTTAATTCTGAAATCAGCAAAGTTTAATATTAATCTGCACTCTACAAAAATATTTTATTCACTAATGTGTAAACAAACAAGAAAAACAAACTACTACTTTATTGCCCCTGCTCTAATCTAGAGCACTAATTTCTAATCTAGAAATTCTTTTTTGAGATAGGGTCTCACTTTGTAGTTCAGGCTGGCCCTGAGCTCACTATGTAGCCCAGGCAAACCTGGAACTCAGCAATCCTCCTGCCTCTGCCTCCTGAGTGCTGGGTTAACAGGTGTGAGCCACCACGCATGGCACTGTGGTATGTGGTATGTGGTATTGATTGCTGGTGGGCATGAGTCACCACGCCCAGCATTGTATGTGGTTACCAGGATTGAACTCAGGGCCTCGCGCTTGCGAGGCAGGCACTGGAACCACTGAGCTAAATCTCCAGCCCATCTAGAAATTCTTGAAAGAAACAATAATTTTGACCCAAAATAGGTACTGTGAAAATGTGGTAATAATACTATTCTGTAGCAAGACTACCCTCCCCACCTCAACAATCCAAGGTTAATTAACTTCAGATTGTTTTGGTTTTTATATTCCTTGGAGCATTCACATCAGATAATGTCAGGGGAATAAATGCCTATGATTTCTTTTATTGTGGTCAGTGAAAGATGCCCTTCAACCTCTTTTCGAGTCTATGATAAGTATTTTCCTAAACATTTGACATTTGGCACATCTTTCAGTAGAAGGCCTTAGAAATACAAGAGAAAGTAGGGTTTAACTTCTGGAAACTACAAAGTAATCATAAAGTCTTTACTCCTTGGTGCTAAGTTGAACTTGTGCCACTTCACCAAATATGAGATTTCTTACCTTATTTCAAGGTTATAGAATTCTCAAGAAGGGCACACAGAATAAAAGAGCTCAGGTTTTCACTGCTGGCTGAATAACAATGTCCTAGACTACTTCAAAGGGAAAGGAACACCTTAGCAATGAACATCTTCTAAACAGAAAACAGCAGTGTATTCTGCTATTAAATGAAGGTGCAAGCTGCCTCTTCTGACAATTATGTAAAAATCTTCCAAAATATCAGCCAAGATTTTTCACTGATACAAGTGAGTAATTTAAAAACTGAAGTGTAAAGCACATTTGAAAGAATAGGCAACTGTACATGAACATTAACAAAAGCTGTCCTATTTATCACTAGAAACTGTTGTTTTGATGCAGTTATTAGCTATATGAAGAAATTTGGAGATGTTAAAGGGACAAGAGGAATGTGAAAGTATCATATTCGATCAAATAGAACACAACAAAGGTAGCTGATTCAGTGTGACTGTGTTCACATATAAATGCCAACCTGAAAGTGCTTTGGATGATATTTTTAGCTTCTATTAATATGATTTCTTAAATAGAAAATGCATTCTGTTTTGAACAAATTTCAAGAAACTCCTTTTACACACACAAGTTCAAAAGGGCATAGAGGAGTCAGGCATGGTGCTATATACCTATAATCACAGCACTCTGGAGATGGAGGCAGAAGAGTTGTCAATCAAGACCATCCTGGGCTACAGAACAGGTTCAAGCCCAGCCTTGACTGCAGAGTAAGATCTAGTCTACAACCCCTCCCAAAAGTAAATAAATACATAATAAAGACAAAACACAAAACAAAAAGTCATACAGTTGAATTTTTATGATTATTATTCCCTTAAAATTTTTAAAGATGTATTCAAATGTGTAGGGATGAGTTTCACATCTGTTTAAAACCAAACCCAAAGTAGTGCGTCTCCTTTATTTAAACCACGAGGAATACTATGTAGTCTTTATCTGCAGGCACCCTCGGCCCCATGACGGGCCTGTCATGTTTTCAGCCTTTGCAGAAGGAAACCACTGCCCAATGCCAACTAGAGACACAGGAGAGGACACACCCGTCTGCCACCTAAAACAGCACCACAGATGCATGCCAGCCACTCAGACCTTCAGCAGAGATTCCAACCTCCACTTATGGTTACTTTAGAGGAAATGACTTTTATTGTAATATACTGGAAACTCGGAGGATTGAGTATTTTTGTTCTCTAAATATGACAATAAATTTTTGTTCTGCTTCTGTTTCCCAAGTACAGAGGATCAAACTCAGGACCTTGCACTTGTCAGGTACATGCGGTGCCACTGAGCTATATCCCTGGCCCCAGAAAATAAGCTTTTATCTCTGTATTTGTCATAAAATTCTAAAAGTCTCAAAGTAGTTATTAATCAATTAATCATACATTTTTAAAGTTTGGTTTTTGATTTCTGGTTTTTCCAGTGTTAGGAACTGAACACACAAACAGGCACTCTACCACCAAGCTCTATCCCCAGTTATCTGTATTTTTGAAATAGTTTCACTAAATTGTCCAAAGAGCTCAAACTTTACAATCTTCCTACCTCAGGCTCCCAAGTGCCGGGATCCCCCAATGCCAGGATCCTAGGTATGCATCCACACATCTGGCTATAAGCACATTATTACCCCCAAATGATTTGTCCTTATATTAAATCAGTCACATTAGAATTAGAAATTAATGCATTCAGAGTTCAAACATTCAATCTGTTGCAGTGTTTTATTGAAACAAAATTTCATATTCTAACATTTGAGAAATATACTGACACACTTTATGTACAACTATCCTCATGGACCAAATACATACTCCTTAAATAGTGATGCTGACAAATTAAGCATCATATTATAATATTCAACAAGCTGGATAGAAAATATAGTTAGAAGTGCACACCTAGTGAATCCCTTAAAACCTTGCAAGGCAAGAGAAGCAGTTTAAAGGGTGAAGGTGACGGCCACTAACACACACATCACTGGAGCCTGTAGAGAACTGCTTAAGTGAAGACATATGTGTCAAACATAAAATTAACAAGTGCAGAGGGAAGACAAAGCTATTAATGAATAGTATAAAATTTTAAGAATCCACTTGGAAATATCTTCCTTCAGCTCTAAATGACCTACTTCATACTCTCCCTTAAGGAAGAGTTTGTTTTCTTATGAAGGATTAATTCTGCAAGGTCAACCGAAGTCGGACTGCAGATATGCACTACAGTGATGGCACATGCAACACAGCGCATCACAGGTCTCTTCAATCCGTATGATTCATGTGACACCAGGAAGAAGGCTTGCTAATTTCTGTGTGTGTCTAGGATTAAAGGTAATGAGCTTTTTTCTCATGCAGACCATTGCTTTCCTGAAGTACCTTCAGTTAAACTGAAATCAATTTATTGTTAACTACTTAGCAATCAGCATTAGGCTAACAGTATGTACACACATTACAGGGGAAAAATTGACCTCTTGTCAGTAGTAAAAGGCATCAGTACACTAGTTGGAGCAGATGATCGTTTTCACAAGTTTTAGTCACTTGCTGTATTATAGCTGCTTTTGGAAGAGGACCTAGCCACAACTTTGATGAAATCCTGGATTTGCTTTTAATATAAACTAAAGAGTGTCTTTAAAAAAATTGTTTGTTGATGCTGGGTATGGTGACTCACGCCCACCGAGAATCAGTACCACACATCACAATGCTAGGCCTGCGGGCTCATGCCTATAATCCCAGCATTCAGGAGGCAGAGGCAGGAGAATTGCCTAGTTCAAGGCTTGCTTGGGCTACAAAGAAAGCTCAGGACCAGCCTAAACTACAAAAAAAAAAAAAGTGAGACCCTGCTCAGAAAAAAAACAAAAATAAAAAATAAATTAAAAAAATAAAAAAATCTCTTGTTGGCCAGGGATTTAGCTCAGTTGTACTGTGCCTATCTTGTGAGCACAAGGGCCCGAGTTCAATCCGTGGAACTGCAAAAAAAAAAGCTTTTTGAGGTTTTTCTGACACTAAATTCTTCTCACCTTAATAAAATATACATTTAATTGCTTCTCAGCCTTTTGGCTAAGATCAAGTGTAATAAAATATACATTTAAGGGTAAAAACATAAAACTGTTTTGGAAGGAACAGGAAGGCAGGGTAACTGATTACCAGAAAACAGGTGGGGAGAAGAAGAGAAAAGGGAGTCTTTCATTGTTATTCTATTTTTCCATAGCTCTAGAATTCTCTGATTTTGCACTTGTATTATTTTTCCTTATTTATTTTTGTCTACCAAGGTTATCTGAGCATTAAGATGAACAACTGCATTTTGCTTTTTCTGTATTTTAAGTTCTCAATCGTTAAAAACAAAATTCCATGCAAATGCTGTGCTGACCACCTTTCCATCACTTAAAAAAATCAACTTGTCTATAATCTCAGCATGGGAAAGGCTGAGGCAGAAGGATTGCTGTGAGTTTGAGGCAGCCTGAACTATAAAGCAAGACCCTGTCCCAAAACAAGGACACCACTGTAAGGAGGAAAGGTTTGTTTTGGCTCACAGTTTTTATGTTTCCAAGCCATGACCAGCTGGCCCTGGTGTGGGCGGTGAGGTAGTGCATCAAGGCGCAAGCAAGCACCCACCAAAACTGCTCGCCTAGAGGCCAGGACTACAGATAGAGTAAGGAAGAGAACATGGCTGCACAAACTCAGAAGGGAACCACACCCCTACAGAAGCCCTCCTCCTCGGCTGCCCCTTCGAAGTTTCGACGATCTCCAAAGGCAGCAAGCTAGGATCAGGCCTTTAGCACATGAACCTTTGGGATCATTCCACATCCAAACTGAGCAAGTATTCTAATAATACATTAGTATGCAAAGAAAGTAACTATTTAACTTGGCAAGTTAATACGAAGAAGTTAGTAGGATACATCCAAAAGTATTTATTACAGGGCTAAATTTATTAGGTACTACACATTATGTGCTAGAAACTATACTGAGACCTGAGGATAAAGCAGTGATAAAAACAAACATAAAATAACCAAATATTACTTTATACATATTAGGTGCTTCCAGAGCAGAACCTGAAAGAAGTGAGTTGCCTGGGGCCGGAGATTTAGCTCAGTGATTCTAGCGCCTGCCTTGCAAGCACAAGGTCCTGAGTTCGATCCCCAGTAACCACATACAATGCTGGGCATGGTGACTCACGCCCACCAGCCATCAATACCCCATACCACAGTGCCAGGCATGATGGCTCACGCCTGTCATCCCAGCACTCCCAGGGAGGCAGAGACAGGAGGATTGCTGAGTTCCAGGCTTGCCTGGGCTACATAGTGAGCTCAGGGCCAGCCTGAACTACAAAGCAAGACCCTGTCTCAAAAAAAAAAAAAAAAAAAAAGAAAAGAAAAGAAAAGTTCCTTGCCAAGGATACACACCAAAGCAAAGCAATGAACAAACTACAAAGTCCTGTACCAGTGATGACAAACCATTTAGAGAATGAGTGCGCATGTGCCGTCAGTTCACCACCACAGATGTACACAGAGCTATCAACTTAACTCACCCTCCATATTGTCCCCTTGTCTATGTACTCGGAAAAGCCAGAATGTTTTTCAACTTTTATGATGGCGAAACTAAGGTTTGCAAAATATTAGTGGGTTATCCCAAAGGACATAATTATTAAGTATTCTCTGATATCATGGGACAGAGTGAAGAAAATCCAAGACAAACACACAAAAACATGTTGAATCCAGTAAAACCAAACAAATACAAGGTTCATGATAATTATTCTCTGTACGCTGACTTTCAAGATGTTAAAAATTAAAGAAATCTTCATAAACTAGCCTTGAATATTTGTAAATCAATACAAAATAACTGTATACAACTGTGTTTGGAATTACTGATGAATAATTCACCACACCCAAGTAACAAATAGAAAGTGTATATGCATCAACTCCATTATGTTTGAACTAAACTTCTGATTAATACTTTAAAAGATTCAATTAGGTACCATTACATACATTTTTATGCATGTATAAATTTTTATGAAGACTATAGGCATATGGTATTTCCAGCCCCAAGTAAAAACTACCTATTGCATATGGGCACTTAGAAAATGAAAAAGGAACTTTGGAACCTCTGTAACACATTTCTTACTAGCAGTACAACTGGCATAAACTTGGTGCATCTTGGACTCTCTTCAGGAAAATTTAATTACTGAATACCATCTCACCTATAACATAGCTGGATAACATTCTAGAAAAATACACATGTTAAACTAAGTAAACTTCCGCACACCTATTTTATCAAATATTAAAAGGCTTGTGGGTTCTTTATGAAAAAATATCAAAATATGAAAGGAAATATTTCTCACCCATAATCACATTACCCATAGAGAACTTCCATTAATATTTAATGTATTTCCAAGTCTCTTTATATATATTGAAAACTGCAAAAATATATACGTAGTTTTGGTTCTATTGTATATATAATCTCTGATCCTACATTTAAACTAATTTTGTAAATGCATTCTAGAATGTATGATAGATATTGTGAAATACTAAATATTCAAAGGGAAATGGAGTCCAGGGGTAACAGGAAATAAAAATATGATGATAAAAAAAGAAACAAAGCTTATGTATATAGGGGTGAAGAACTGTAAATTGGGTGGAAGAATGGGAAAAATAAGAATTAAGTCATGTTATATACTGGTACAAATTCTCAATGTTGAGTGTGATCGTGTGTGTGTGCGTGTGTGTGTATGTATACCAATAAAGATTAAATTTTTAAAAAAAACTAATATTGTAGCATTAGTACTTTCCTAGAATGCTATAGGTACTATAATTCTTGCCAAGCATGGTGGCACATTGCTGCAATCAATGGGGACTGCCACATAGTGAGATCAAGGCCAGCCTGAACTACTTGGGAAGAGCCTATCTCAGCAAAAAAAAAAAAAAGAATCATAATGGCTATATAATATTCCTTTTTGTGGGTGCACTGTACTTTATCTCCCAAAGTAAATAATAGCAGTAGTTTCTAATCTTCTTCAGCAAATAATGTCACATTGAATAACTTTTCCTGTAAATTACTATTTCATGTGGAATTGTTAATTTGTTTACTAGATCTACCATATTTGGAAATAAAGAATATGTGCACGTGTGTGTGTGTGTGTGTGTGTGGTCAGTATTCATAAATATAAAGAATTAATATATATACATATATATGTATACACACACACATATATATGATCAGTACTCATACCATAGCCAATCAGAATTTCTTGACAGATGCTTGATATATACATCAGGTATAATCATTATTAGCAATTTGGCAAAAAACATAAAATTGTTTTCAATTTTGAAAAGTTTCAAACATATACAAATAGTAAGATCTTCCATGTACTAATTACCCATTATCTATCTTAAACAATTTTCAGTTAATATGTATTCTTACCTCTAATCTTGTTTATTGCTCCATGCTCATTTATCTTTGTTAATCTGAAACACTGGAAATTACATCTGCCTTTTACTTATTATAATATTATAGTATTATTTACTCATTATAATATATTGACATTGTCATATTATAATATGCTTAAAAACATACTTCCAAAATTACAATCCCAAGAACAGCCCACATTTTCATATTATTCATAAGTAAATTAAAGAAGTTTGCAAAATTATTTTAATGTCTCAATTACAATGCCCTTCATGGGAAATTCTATAAGATTAATTTTTACTGTTTTGATAAAAGTATAATTAAAACATACTAATATTTAGTCTCAAAGGCAATTTCCCTGAACAAAATACAGTGTAGAAAAAAAGTAGGTTCCAAATCATTATTCCTTAGAAACAAGTTCTGCTGCAACTGGCTAAGAAATTCTCAGGCCTGGTTTATATTTTGCTTTGGAAGAGCTTCTTCTTTCTCGTCATTGTGGACAGCATTTAGAGCACATATTATTAAAAGAGTGTGAAAGAAGAAATTAAGTGCATGGACAGTTGCTCGTGTCCTACTTTCTCAGGTGCTGCCCTGTGAGACAGAACGTAGTTACCTGTAATAACCAGGCATCACAATATGGACCCCCGCACTCGGCTGGCAGATAACTGTGGCGCCCTTATCATCCATTCTGCGAACTGTGTCTGTGAAAGGTCCTGTGGCATTGATAACACATTTGGCTCTCACGTCAAATTCCTCCCCTGTTAAAGAAAGTAGCATCAATCATACACCCTATTTGTTTCTCTGCTCACTGAGGCTGTGAGTTATTAATTCATCCAGTAACGTAACCTATGGCAAAGTAGATTGCATGCTATACTAAGGGACAAGTGCAGGGGAGTTGTGGAAGAGCCAAACAAAAGGCTCACTCCTGAGTACTTTACCCAAACAAGTCCAAACTGAAGGAAGAAAGCATGCCACTTCCCACTCTGGTTCTCAGTCTATTTATGAAGTGCCCGCGATCAAGGCGCCAAATATGGAGAACATGAAATGAGTAAATGTGCTGCTTTCTCCTTAAAACTCACATGTGCAGACAGCATCACTGCGAGACAATATATTTCCTGGTGCTGGTTTTACTCAAGACCGATGCAATTTTCCAACTGCCTCCACGGCCACAGAACTGGGACAAAGATGAAAATCTAACCCGAGTCGAGGGGACTGATTTCAGTGATGTATAAATGCGCTGCCTATGTCACCTACGTGATACTTTGCAACTTGGCACAGTTATTTAATTTTATTAATAACATGTTTTTGTAAAGGAAATGGAATGCATTCATAGCTATGAGAATTTTGTAGGTCTTTATTATTATTATTATCATTATCATCATTATTATTTTAACATAAAAGGAAAAAATTGCCAAGTCCCACAAGGGAAAATTTTCATGTTAAACCAGTCATTGTTGACAATAAAGAATATAATTCATGTGAGTCTGAAGTCTGGCTGAAATGAAAGAAAAATGACACAAAAATTATAATTTAGTCATTATACAAGCAAGGCAAAAGGCTAAGCTATAGCTCCGTCCCGGAAACAGGGCCTACCTGTGAGGACGTCTTTGCACCGGGCCCCGCTCACGTACTCCCTGCCCGTCTCGGGATCCGTCTTCTTGAGCAAGCTCACCACCTCCATGTAATTGGCTGTGGCAGCCCCGTACCTGGCAGCAGTGAGAGCAATGGCTAGGTTCATCCGTGCATCATTGTGTTGTCCTGCGGCAGAGAAAAGCACCAGGGGACGGACAGGAGTCACCTCAAGCCACAGACGGGTGGTGTAGAAGAGTGTCACAAGAGATATGTCACATCTGTCCCTGTCGCCCAGAATATACGTGATGGCTAGGCAGCTCTACGGGGCACGAAGTGAAAACACATGGTCATTCCCAGCCAGGCATTTACCTATCACTTCAGCAAGGACATTTCGCATGCCACAAAAACAGAGGAAAATAACTCTTTCCTAAAAAGCTGACATCAATTATCTGAAAGTTAAGAAATAAGTAATTATTCTCTCCATGTGGGAACATATGTATATGTCAGGCTCTTCCTAATGCAGAAAAACCATAAGCATGAATGTGAAGCAATTCAAAACTTCAGAATATTTGACACCCCAACTGGTGTTGATGAACATTTTTTATGAGTATGTGCTCTATCTAATATTCAAAATCAAGTGCTTAATCTTCCATAGAGAATGTCTCTATATTCCATAAAAGGATTTTTCTTGGTTTGAATTTTGATCAGGGCTCCTTAAAATGTAACATGTTTTTAATCGCACATAAAAGGTAAGAAATTAAGCAGGGCAAAATTTAATTACAGAACAATTCCTACCTGTATTGTTAAAGATTTATTGCTGAAAAATCCTAGTTAAAGAAAACTAAGGGGGAGGTGAAGGGGGAAAGATGATTAATCACTTTAAAATACTGGCATCACTGGAGACTTTTTCTATTTATTATTGCCAGTGGAGTTAACGCTGACCAGGAAGAATTACTCTACATTGCTGGGGCCAGGTTTTCTGTGCCCTGAATAATTAATTATCCAGGGCTAGATGTATTGAAGCAGAGTTCAAATTCCCACACATTGGGATCGGTTCTATCAAGATAATACTGATAAAGGGATGAATTTGTAATGGATATTGTTGTTGATTTATGTTGCCAGCATACCAAACATTGAGTATAAATGGTTTATGTAAAGTTTCTTCTTTGTGATTCAGTCTGTACAGGGCCAGGAGCACTACACAAGTAATCTGTTCCAGCGAAAAGGGCAGAGTTATAAAGAGAGAATCAATGACTGAAGCCCTGCCGCCCCTCCCACAAACATCTTATTCTAAAACTGCTGAACTAATGCAATTGTAGCCAGAACCTTTCCCCCAAAATTATAAGCACTATCAAGGGGAGAACATTCACTAAACCTCATTATGCAATTTTTTTTTTACTATTTTGTGGTTATCCTTCCCAGAAAGTTATCAAGTATTAGCCCAAAAGAGATTATCTTGTAGTTTCTAATACAAAAATAATTAAGAGATTGAAAGCGGGAGAAGAAAGAAAATAACAATGATACTAAAGCAGACGAGCAGTAAGTGAGAGGAAAGGATAGCTATTCTGTCAGTTTCAACTCAACATAACCCTAGGATTGCTTAAAACAGTAGCTACATTCCAAGTTCAATTTAAGAATACAACTTTTACCAATACAGCACTCCCATCTAAAGCTTGTTGTATGAGAGTTATTGTTTAGTCAGGTAACAAAGCACTTGGCTAGCATGTGTAAGATCCTGACTAGATCCCCAGCAGTTCATGTGCATGCACATATGAGCGTGCACGTGCACGCACATACACACACACACACACAGAGCATTACTACTTTTTTTGGTGTGTGTATATGTTTGTGGAATCAAGGATTGAACTCAGGACCTTGCATTTTCAAGGCAGACACAGTGGCCCTGAGTTAAATCCCCAGCCCTACACACAAATATTTTTTAAAAAACAACTGAAATATGCTCCACAAAATCAGATGCATATAGGTCAAAGAAATTAAAAATTCCCCTTTGAAGTTTCTCTTCAGACTAAGGAGATCAGACAATATTCATCCCACCTGCTCTTTCTGGTAGGTGTTTACATATAACAAACATGCCACCCAGCAGAGGAAAGCATAGCATAGGGAACTTCCCCCATTCATGTGTGCTGCTTTATAGACAGGACAAGTCTCTGGAAAACCATGTGCAAGTGAATTATTCTCAATCCTAAATAAAGTCACTGTTTCAAAGAACCAGGTAGAAATCCCACTTATTAAATAACAAATTCCTTTGTAAAAAGATATGCCAGTAACAAATTCTAAACTGAGTTTGAAAGTACAGTGTTTCAATAGATTTTTAAAATCTAAAATCTCAGTGTATCAGTTTGTTGTATTTATACAGGTTATATGAAAGTATCAGTATTAGGCCGGAGATTTAGCTCAGTGGTTCCAGTGCCTACCTAGCAAGCACAAGGGCTCTGGTTCGATCCCTGGCAACCACATACAACAATACCAGGCGTGGTGATTCCTGCCCACCAGCAATCAGTGCGACATACCACAGTGCTGGGCCTAATGGCTCACGCCTGTAATCTCAGCACTCTGGAAGCAGAGACAGGAGGATTGCTGAGTTCGAGGCTTGCCTGGGCTACATAGTGAGCTCAGGGCCAGCCTGAACTACAAAGCGAGACCCTGTCTCAAAAAAGAAAATAAAAAAGAAGATATTAGTATCAGCTCACTGGGCTCTGTTGCCTTCATACAAGGAAATGTTTCCATAATTATCTTTTTTTCTTTTTCTTTTTCTTTTTCATTTTTTTTTGGTACCAGAGATCAAACTCATGACCTTTGTACTTGCAAGGCAGGTACAAAGTGGGCAGCACCCACTGAGCTAAATTCCCAGCCCCCTAATTTTCCTTTGAATCTTGCTGCAATCTCAGGTAAAGAAGATCAACTTCAGTTGTTTTTCCCAGTGCCCACCACTGCCTATCTTGAGCTAATCAGGAATGTTACTGACAGAGGCCCTTCGTGATCCTCATCTGTCAAGATTCTTGTCACATTATTCCCGCTATCTAGGACTGGTAAATTATTCGCACCTCTCTAAACATTCAAGCCATTTCACTCTCTTGCTTTCACCACACTTCTGGCGGGGCACCAGCATGGAATCTGTGAGAAACCACTACTCATCCCCTACAATCTAGGCTGAGTATCTTCCCATTGAGTATCCCCTTGTCTGCATCCAGTCTTCCTGGATCAGTTTTATATCACGCAGGTACCTCTCCAGTACACATTCATCCACACATCCATCTTCTCACAGAATCAACAGTCAGTCTTCTTTCTGTGGGTCTCTCCCTCCCCTTTCCTCTACTCTTCCCTCTCCTTTCCCTCCTTTCTCATCAGTGTTGGCAAGAATAGGTTCTGTTAACTGTGAAAATGTTAAATTTAGCCAAATTCAACTCAAAATGTTAAATAAACAGGCATCAAACATCTCATCTCTAGCTATGAATTGAAATGCTTTGTTTCTCACTGAAAGAAATTTCAGATATCAGTAAGTTGATTGTAAGACAGAAGAGAAATCAGAAACATAAAATTACAGAAAAGTATAAAATTCTGTACTGAATTCTGAACTAGTCTTTTATTTAAATGAATAAATGAGAAGGCAAGGATAAATGTTTATAACTTATTCAGGACTTTGCCCTTTGCTCTGTAAAATTCGAAGGTAGTTTTATTCACTTCTAAAAACTGAGGAGCAAGTAATTTTTTCCCACGGAGCCCAAGAGCTCACACCTCCACCCAACAGCCACCTTCTTTCTGGACATTTGCCTCCCTGGATTCTGGACAAACCTCCTCCTCTCTCTACACATCAAACTTTCCCTTCACCTTGAGATACCTGGATGCTGGCAGTGTGTACTTCCTGGGTTAGAAGTGATATATTTTCAATATTCTTCACTAAATTTCCCCAACATGCTTTCCTGGCACTTTGAAAACTAAATCAATGCCTTCTGTAATTTTATTTATGAAGGAAAAAGTTTTTGACAACCCTGCATGTCATTAGAATGTGACACAATGATCTCAAATCCCTACTCAACTGATCCTCTTTGAAGTTTAGATCTTCAAATCCATTTCCTTAGAGCCAGGCAACATTATACTGTTTCACTGTTCAGCAAGTAGCTTTACATTGGCACTTACACAAGGACCCAGACGGAGACTGTGAAAATCTGTTTCCTGCTCTGTTCTCGTTTGCACTTGAAATCTTACATATGTGCACATACTGAGCTTACCGCGCATAGGGGAGGAAGCACAGAAGAGGTGGAACTATAACTGTTTTCTCTTGTTTAGAAAAACAAAATATAAAATCTACCCAGCAAAAAGAATAAAGTTGGTAGTGGTAGAGACGATTTTATCTTAACCCTCAGTGGTCTTGCACACCAAATAATGAGACGTATTTTAAATGAAATATGGGTGACCACGCACATTTTACCATGTCAGCATCTAAAAAATGGGCTTTACATTTAAGTATTTGGAGACATAGCAAAATTGCTCTCCTCAGAGTCAAAGTTTGGCAACTAAGTCAACATTCAAAATAGCAGAAAAGAAAAAAACAATCCTTAAGTGTGGGCATGATATGAAGAAAGGGTAAATGTGGGGGGGGGGAAACAGGTAACAAATGAGTAGGCATTTTTCACAGGTCTAACATTCCATGCTGCTGTGAAAGTGCACGATCCTCCTTTCAATCCCGCACACTTCTACCCGGCCCTTGACTGGGTGCAGGTCCGCACCACACAGACCTGTCTGTCTGGTATCTATCGACCAGTGTAGAAAGTCTAATTGTCAGAAAAAATAATGTTTCATTCAAATAACAACTACCCATAATTTTTCACCAATGAAAACTGCCACTGTTGGGAATATTTTGTCTCCCTGTGCCCTGACCTGGGGACACTGCAATCACTTGGACTACTTCTAGCACGGAGGGGAAAGAGAGTTGCAAGCAAGACTATCTCCCAAAAGCTTAAGCCCATTTCTAACAAAAGCCACAGAGCATGCTTCATTGTCTCAGACTGACAGTGTCACCATGACCTCCCCAATAGCTTCCCCTCTGCAGTCTGCCAAACTCAGACTCATTTAAAACAAACATTACATTTAAAATTTCCCTTCTGATGGGGTATGCAGACAGAGCCACAGCAAAGGGTGTGTTCACACACATGTGTGTGTAAAAGTTACATTTAAAATTTCCCTTCTGAGGGGGAGTGTGCAGGCAGAGCCACAGGAAAGGGTGTGTTCACACACATGTGCATGTAAGGGGACTATTCAATCCAGCTTTGATATATGTGGTGAATACATTAAAAGAGGAAACTTCAAATGTGAACAGTCTTCATAGTGACTTATGACAATACACGAAGTCCAAAGAAAACCCATTCTAGAAGTACTGATTGTGCATCAAGAGTGGAAGGGGCTGGGGAATATGTACACAGAAGTAGCTGTGCAGAGCAGCTCTGGGCTCCTATGTCCACCGCAGGCCGGAGGCTTATCTCTGATAGTGGCTTATCCCTTTCAAGATGTCACTTTGACATTTTTCCCATTTCTGGTTTCTCTAACTTTGCCCCAGTATGTGAAAAGAGACTGAGCGCTGGGCGTGGTGGCTCACGCCTGTAATCCCAGCACTCTGGGAGGCAGAGGCAGGAGGATTGCTGAGTTCCAGGCTTGCCTGTGCTACAGAGTGAGTTCAGGGCCAGCCTGAACTACAAAGCGAGACCCTGTCTCAAAAAAAAAAAAAAAAAATTTAAACTTGCAAATATACCTAAAACATAGATGGACATTTTAAAGTGTAAATGAAATAAAAATCTCTGTAGATGCTAAAATCCACTGACATTATACCATAGTCATATCTCTGGTACTTTATGCTTTTGTATAGGTGGTCTTGCTATTGGAATGTTATTGCCTTAATTGCTTTGGCTTTATGTACCATGTACCAGAGTGGTCAGCACCCATTTGATGTTGTCTGGGGCCGGCTGGTGACTTTCTGGTGTGTGCTGAACTTGCATTTGTGCATGAAGGTATTGGTTGACTATCAGCTGACATGGCACAGTCTTTCTCTGGCTGACTAGGGTGCACTGCTACATATTTCTTCTCCTCCTCCTGGTCTGAGTTAACCTGGGAATACTCCTTTCCTGGCATCGGCAGGGGCAGGAACACAAGGGGAAATACACAGGGCTCTTTTGAAGCTGTTTTTATCTCATTTAAGAATATTCCATTTACCAGTCTAACTTAACCTAGAATCTGCATCAAAGGGGTCACTGGGGTGACTGAACAGAGAGCATGGCTATAGAGAGGGAGAAGAACTGGAGCAATACTTGAAAATACTACATAATCTGTAGAAGTTACTTAGTCAGAAATCATTTTAGATCCAGTAATGGAGGAATACAAATTTTGACTTTTTTGTTTTCTTTTCTTTCATGAAACATATCTTTTGGTCCTTATAAATGCTCAGTCTCTTTTTTTTTTTTTTTTTTTTTGAGACAGGGTCTCACTTTGTAGCCCAGGCTGGCCCTGAACTCACTATGTAGTGCAGGCAAGCCTGGAACTCAGCAATCCTCCTGCCTCTGCCTCACAGAGTGTGGGATTACAGGCATGAGCCACCACGCCCGGCTGCTAGTTTAAATTTTATTTAAGTTTAAAACTATTATATTCTTAAAGATCTTTAAATTTAATATATTTTTTTAGAAAATATCCTCTAATATATACAGGTGAAACACTAAATAAAAGCATAATATTCCAAGTTTATGAATGGAGAGTAATTTGCTGTCACCTATCAATACTATAGTTCTCAAGAAGGGACACCTGTTAGCACTGAGCATGTAATCATTTTTATTATTAAATACAAAGGTACAATTAAAGGTGGGCACAGGATGTGACCTGCCTCATAATTTGCCCAGCCTTTCTCTTCACAATATCTTTTTCATTATCGTGGGCCTTTTGTTCCTTCATGTTTCTTTTGTCTCTCCCTAAGATCTAGAATGAGCTATTTACAATCTGAATAATTAGCAATCAGGGTGAAACTGTGGTCTTTGGCCCCACGCAAACGAAACACTGTCAAGCGCCTTAACATGACATACTCAAGTACATAAAGTTTCTATACCCTCAAGATTTTTCTTTCTTGCAAAACTTTTAAATGAATCTAATGAGGAGTAAGTTTTCTACTTCTCAGACACTTAGGAATCTAGCTAAAGTTGAACAAAAATGAAACCACATTTAAACTGCAAACAACAGAATGCTTTGGGTATTCATTAGCTATTTCTGTACAAAAAATGTTCTATACATTAGTTTACAATGAAGACTCCCTGTGCCTGCTCCAGGACAATCAATTCTTTCTCTAGCAGAAGCCAAAAATAGTTGTTTGTACTTTTTAGGAAGAAAAAAGGAAAGAGAGCAATGTGACAAAAATTAATTGAAATGAAGTTGGAAATGAAAAAAAAAAACAAGGCATACTATCGAGACTTTTTTATGGACCACACAGTTATGTAGCCTAAAAACCCCTGATAAGCTTCATTGCTTATTGTGAGAGACACTAAACTCACCCAAAGCCCTCACTGGAATGCCGGGCTGGGGAGGCGGGCAGTGCTCTCATTACCAAGCTGCACTCTGGGCAATATGGTATCCCTGTCTGAGAAAAGTGACCTGAGAATGCTGGGTATTTCATATCTTTTGAAAATATTTGTTGAATGCCTGCTATACACCAGGCAGTGAGCAAGTGTCCCTGTGGGCATTAGAAAGTGGAAAAGGTCAGATTGGACCATTTGCCCCCAAGAAACTTATAGCCTTCCTGGAAAACTCACATGCATCCAGTCTTACCAGGTCCTAGTATGCTTACATTGTCTTTCCAGTTTTCTTAAAATGCCACTAAGCCTAATGCTCAAGACATTTCTTCTTTTCCCTCTTTAGTTACAGGAAAATTTGCAAAGCAACTTGCATAAGAGTGTAGCTTAAGGTCAGGTCCCATATATGCTAACTAACTCATGCCAGCTGCTTCCTCTAAGGTTCTAGTCTGTCATCTATGCAAAGGGAATGACAATGGGATAGATAACACAGTTATGGTGAAAACCAAGTCAGATAGTGATGCATGCTATAACACAACAGTTCTCAAGAAATGTAATTACTGTACTTATCTTTTATTACTAAAATATAAAAACTTACGGAAAAGCTAAAAATTCATATTTATTTACAAGTCATAGTGCTTAAAATGATTTTTAAAAGTGAAGGTGGGACAGAAGCCCTGAATATTTTTCCAGTTCGAAATCTTTTTCTTTTTTCCCCCCTCTGCCTTTCTAAATGATTTTATTGCTAATCACTCAGGCAAACTTTTCTTAAAATGTATAACAACTAGTCTGTAATCTCTTTCTCTCTCCTATTTACCACCGACAATTTTTCTTTTTTCACCCTGCATGGTACAAAAGATAAGAGAATGAGAGAATAACTTTCAATCCAGACAAAAATGGTGTCAATGGGGTAGTAGATGGTGTTAAAATAACAGAATTACCGAATCTTAATTCAAGGGATTTTACTTCTTTTAAAAACCAGAGAGGGCCAGAGGGTTGTTAGCTCAGTGGTTCCGGCGCCTGCCTCACAAGCGCAAGGTCCTGAGTTCAATCCCCAGTAACCACATACAATGCTGGGCATGGAGACTCACGCCCACTAGCAATCAATACCACATATCACAGTGCCGGGCGTGGTGGCTCACACCTGTAATCCCAGCACTCAGGAGGCAGAAGCAGGAGGATTGCTGAGTTCGAGGCTTGCCTAGGCTACATAGTGAGCTCAGGACCAGCCTGAACTACAAAACGAGACGCTGTCTCAAAAAAAAAAACAAAAAAACTAGAGAACTTCTGCCAGGTTTTACAAAGGTAATCAGCACAAGTTATAAATTTGGTGTCCTGGGAAATGTCAGGGAACCTGAGTTCTAACCCCTTAAGCCCTCACTAGTACATCATTTCCACTGCTCTAGTTTGGCTTATGTTGCCTATCTTCCTATGCCCCCCCACAGAGGGTAAAAAGGCCCACTGGGATACAGGCTTCGATCCAGACCAAGTGGGCCATGGACTTGCGTTGTGTTGCACTGTTATGGCCCATGGTACTAGGTGCTAAAAATCATTTTTAGGGAAGTCTTAATTTTCAGTTAGCTCTGCTTTTGAAAAACAAGACCTTTTCTCATTAAGTTTGCCAGATTTCTAACTCACCTGTGATAAAAATCCTAGGCCAGTCTTTAGATCTGTGCTTCAGTTTCCTCACTTGCTTAAGTTAGAGAGTGAAAAATGATTCCTCTGGTATCTCTCAGTTTTACCAGTTCTTTAAATTGCAATCACAAAATTTCAAATAAATCAACTTTCCATTGATAAGACAATTATATAGTAAGTCAAAGGAAGTTCTTTGGTGTGACTAAACTGTCTTTCATCCAGGGAAAAGGGAAAGTGCCAAAGGCAAGTGGAGCCTTTCACTTACATAGTTCTGTCTCCTCATTTGTGTGTGAGAACATGCACACAACTTTTTAGAAAATGCCAGTGTGGTTCAACTAGCCCGAGGGATGACTCTGAGTGTGAGCTACATAATAAACACAGGGAAGCTGAGCGTGCGCTAAGGACCAGCCAGGGAATAGGAACTGGAGGCAGCCTTCTGAGAGCCTTTATCTGTTTCTCGGTGACTCTTGTATCTTTTCAATTTTCTCTCTCTAATCACAGGCAGATTCCACATCTTATCAAATCATTATCAGGTTGACCAGAGCCCAGAATCCTGATAACTGAAAGAAAGCTCTAGAGTGCTGACAGGAAGAGCAGGCAACCTCTCCTTGGCTCGGACCTGGGCCTGGATACTCAGCAAGCCTGAGTTCAGGACAGAGTACACCTGTGGACAAACTCGGGTTCTGAGCATGTTCCTTTTCCTCAGGCTGTTTCTTCATCTGTAAAGTAGGGCTGATCTACTACAATCACTGAAATGGTCAGATTTGAGCATATGTAAAAGCACTTAAGAATGAAATTATTGTTTAAAAGGCAGCCTTCTAAGTGGTGACTCATGCCCACCAGCAATCAATACCACATACCACAGTGCCAGGTGTGGTGGCTCACACCTGTAATCCCAGCACTTGGGAGGCAGAGGCAGGAGGATTGCTGAGTTCGAGGCTTGCCTGGGCTACATAGTGAGCTCAGAGCCAGCCTGAACTACAAAGCGAGACCCTGTCTAAAAAAAAAAAAAAAGGCAGCCTTCTATTAAATATACTTTCCCTCTCTGTTTTTGTTGAAGATTGCTTTTTAATGTGGGAATCATAAACATTCTTCAGTTATCAGAACAGTATCTCTAAGCAGTCCAGACTCAGTGTTTACGGGAAATTGTACTCAGGGCTTGTCTCCAAAACAAGAAGAAATGGAAGCTCGTATTTAATTCCGAGCTGGGTGTGGGGGTGCGTGAGTGTGATCCCAGTTACTCGCCAGGCTGAGGCAAGAGCAACACAAGTCTGAAGCCAGCCTGCTCATCTTGAGACCCTGTCTCAAATTAAAAAGAAAAAAAGAGTGAGGGGTGGGATTCTGAGCATGTAGCTCAGTGACAAGAGTACTTCCCTAGCATGTTCAAGGCCATGACTTCCCTCTCAGTATAACGAGAGAGAGAGAGAGAGAGAGAGAAAGGAAAGAAAAGAAATTGTTTATAACTTCAAAAGCAAAATACTCAGACAAGTTATGTTTCAGTCTAAAATAACAAATTCCAGGGGCTGGGGATTTAGCTCAGTGATTCCGGTGTCTGCCTGGCAACCGTAAGGTCCCGAGTTCAATCTCTGCTACCACACACCACAATGTCAGGCGTGGTAGTTCATGCATGTAATCCCAGCACTCAGGAGGCAGAGGCAGGAGGATTACTGTGTTCAAGACTAGCCTGGGCTATATAGTGAGCTCAGGGTCAGCCTGAATTACAAAGTGAGACCCTGTCTCAAAAAAAACTAAATTAACTAAATAAATATTAAAAGAAAAAGTAATTCCAGTAAGACCTGCTCTGATGAAACTCAATGATTACTAACCAAAATTCAGATATGAATCTTATTATATAAACAGGTTAGTCCTACTGGATGTTTTTTAAGCAGCCGTCTGAATCATCTAATTTATGTGAATGTTTCTCTTCTTATAAAAATGAATAAATTAAGAGCAAGAGCTTGGTTCTATTTTCCACCATTGCTCCAGGAATTTGTCTCTATCAAGGACATCAATGCCCTGTATGTAAGAAAGTGTTGATTTTTTTTTCCTAAAGAAATAAATTAAGGTTATGCATTGTATTACAGCCAATCAGTTTACCATGACCTGATCACCCCAAAATAAATGATAAAATAGTGATTCTTTATAACCAAAACCACATACTGAGGCAAAAAAAATTGAGATGCAAATATGGAGAATCAGCTTAATTTCATTACCTCATAAAATATAGTAAAGCTCTCATTTATCTACCAGATAAAAAGATATTAAAAGGAAGTTTAAACACAATATAGTTAACAATAAAATTATGTCACTATGACAAATGCATACATCAAATTCTATCCCAAATATTATAGCCACATTTTTATCAACAGATTTGTCGACATAAAACATCACAACACATAAAATAGAACATCCCCTCTGAGTTGGCAGGGGCAAATAACTACAGATGTAATCGACACCCTCTGTGCTTGAGAATGATGCTTCCAATATTTTAAATAGTTTGACTCAAATCTGTACTGAAAAAAATATATAAGAGCTTACAAATGAAATAATTCAATAATTGAGCTATGGACTTATTGCTCACAAACTATTATATAAATTACACATAAAATGAAATCATACTGTAGACAATTCTTTCAACAAAAGATTCCAAAGAATGTTAAAATTTTTCCCTTTGCCTTTGAAATGTTATAGTATGGTACCATGCAGCGAGACTCAAAATATATGTATATGTGGATATGGATATTTTAACCACGTGCTTCCTACTTCTAATCATTTCCCATAATTTAAAAGAATGAATTACACATTTAGATAGTATACAATGTTGTACAAAATTAAAAATATATTTACTGGCTTTATTTTCAACTTTTAACATGAAGCTGGTACATACTATAACTATTACTAATATTTCATTTTTGCTTTATAGTGAAAAGTAAAAAGAATCAAATTCTATGTTTCCATGACTAGGACTTCTGGCCCATCTTCCCAGCGCATCTCAAGGTCTTCCCGGAAATACTTGGTATGAAAGAAACATCTTATTAGTTTCGGAGACAGTCAAGGTGCCCTTGTTCCGTTGTAATTACTGGCAGCCTTCAACCTGAAGGCTTTGCCCAGGCAGCCCTAGTCAACCCTGACTTAACTGGCAGTCTATAAAGGGCCTTACCCTGTTCAAAACTACTATTATCTCCCTTTGGGGACCCTAGACAAGGGAATCCGCAATGCTCAAGGGGCTGCCTGCCCTCCCCCACACACACCAAACACAAGGCTCCTCGCACAGCAACCGTGTTTTTTGGGACTACAATCTTCTTCAGTCTCAGCTTGCTTATCCAGAGCTATGACAATCTGCTTAGCTTTTTCCCCCAAGAATGGTCTTTCGTTTTTAGAGTTTCCTGGAGCCACAGAGGGTGTGGTGGTGCATGCCTGTAACTCTAGCCTTCGGAGGGCTAAAGTAGGAGGGCAGTAAATTCAAACCCAGCCTGGGGCCACTTAGTGAATTAGCAAGAACCAGTTAAAAAACAACAACAAAAAAAAGTGTGTGGGGGAGTGTCACGTGCGTGTGCACCCACACAAGTGCCCACGTGTGCTGGAGAGAGGGGCCGGGGAAATTAACTCAGTGCCAAGGCCCTGGATTCAAACTCTAGTACGGTTGGACAAAAAGTTGCTAGTATCCTCCAAGTACTCCCCTTCTGACCGAAGAAACTCCAAATACTATCCTACATTTTATTCCACAGACTGCTTCAAGGAGGCTGCCGCTCTGCGCAGCCCCATGACCAGGCCCCACACACTGATGAGGAGCCAGATGGCTGTTCTGACCAACAAATCACCTGCTCCGCGCCCGCTGGACCTTGAGTCTCACCTGCTGCTGGCTCACTTCTGGGCCTTTTCCACCCTGCCTTGGGAAAATACTGCTTTCAAATATTATTGAAGAATGTCCACATTTAAGAAGAAACCTTTTGGAGACATACTCAAGGTCAACGCTGCCCAAATAGCTGTCACTAGACCCTGTGGATTTCTTACCATTCATAGGAAACATGAAAAAGAGTATCTTACCTACTGTGTCACTATCATAATTCAGGTCACAAATCAAATTTATTTTTTGAGTTCTTAATTCATGTGGTCACAAATAAGTTTACACGTAAAAATGTGGAATTTTAATTAAAAGCTAAGCCTAGGGCCGGAGGGTTAGCTCAGTGGTTCCAGCGCCTGCCTCGCAAGCCGCAAGGTCCTAAGTTCGATCCCCAGTAACCACATATAATGCTGGGCGTGGAGACACGCCCACCAACAATCAAAACCGCATACCACAATGCCAGACGTGGTGGCTCACGCCTGTAATCCCAGCACTCGGAAGGCAGGGACAGGAGGATTGCTGAGTTCGCGGCGGCTTGCCTGGGAACCATAGTGAGCTCAGGGCCAGCCTGAACTACAAAGCGAGACCCTGTCTCAAAAAGAAAAAAAAAAAAAAAACGCTAAGCCTAAGAATCAAAGACTCAAGCAGACTATAACTATTCACCTTAAGAAGAGGGCAAAATTATAATAAATTACTCCATTAAAATACAACTTAAAATACAGCATATTAATCTTTAACACACGTCTCCAAACTTCTGAGGAGCACTGCACAAAGACACTTTTGTAAAACACCCTCACAGCACTTTGATGTTACCGTATGTTCATTAAAAGGAAGTATTACTACTTACATACATAAGGTACATAATGAATTCAGTATGTGTCTAGAGTTGGCTAATGCCATTAAAGCACATGCCAAAAGCACAGACTATAAATCAAAATGTGATTTGTCAAAGTAAGGTCTTAATATGGTACAGGTTAAAAATAAATAAATAAACCACCAATATCCCAATACAGGATTGGTGAGGAGAACTGAGCCCAAACTGAGACCAGGTTGCAACTGACAGGCCTTTGTTCTATCTATAGCTTTGGCTATTCCTCGCCTTCTTCCACCTGGATAAGTACAAAATTAGCGTGCACCAGGCATTCTTCACTCTCCAGAGGGTTTACATCCCTAACACTGCTTTCAAGACTGATATTCTTTCCAAAATGCTGACATAAACCAGTTGGGTAATCACAGATTTTTTAAAGCCCACATTACTGAAGTTTTAAAGATCTAGATTATTCTGAAAGTAGAATTTGGAAACACTTACAATTAACTTATTAACTCATTTCCAATTTAAAGATTTAACAGGAGATCTGAAAGGGCAGACGTATAGAGAAAGAGGCAGAGCTCAAAGACATCTATGAGTAAAATAAGAAAACCTAAGTAGTGGGTACTGTGAGTTGTTTAAGAAGTGTAGGAAAGACATGGATACTGTGCCATATGTTGTCTTCTCTTTGACATATTTTCCCTTGTCTTTCTGGACTATGGTTCCTTATATCAGCATCAAATCTCACCCCACGCCTCTTCCACCAGTCGTATCTATAATAAAGCCAGTCTTGATCCACAGAGCATAGATGTAAAAGAAAACCTTATAAACTACTAATATTTGTTTTTATAGTTGCATAGATGTGTGGATGATGTAAGGTAGTTTTGGCATACAGTGAGCACACTTCATTCAGAAGTATTATGTGCTAACATTTAGTCCACTTTTTTCTAAGAGTTCCACATCAGGTAGTTGAAAAGTATTCACATTTTTTTCCCATCTTGGGGCTCTTCACAAACTTTAGGACAGATTTATCAAAACTAATTGACTTAGGGCTGGAGATTTAGCTCAGTGGTTCCAACGCCTGCCTTGCAAGCGCAAGGTCCTGAGTTCGATCCTGCTAACCACATACAATGTTGGGCGTGAAGACTCACGCCTACCAGCCAGCAATCAATACCACATACCACAGGGCTGGGCGTGGTGGCTCATTTCTGTAATCCCAGCACTCGGGAGGCAGAGGCAGGAGGATTGCTGAGTTCCAGGCTTGCCTGGGCTACAGAGTGAGCTCAGAGCCAGCCTGAACTGCAAAGTGAGACCCTGTGTCAAAAAAAAAAAAAAAAAAACTAATTGAGTTAATACCATCCAAACCTGAGACCCTTCTGATAGAATGGACTAAAACACGACACAGATTGACACAGACTAGTCAAGAACTCTTGCAGTTTGGGGTGCTGAAGCTCCAGCAGCAGAAACATTAAGATTAAAATTCAAATATTGCTATATAGGCGTTGAACATTGCACTACATGAACACACAGCTCATGAGTTAACAGGGGAGAAAAAGACTGTCCAACTTGCATTTCTCTTAAATACACTAGTCAAACACATATACAGAAACCAGCACAATAAAGCTGAGTGCTGCTCAGGGTTGCAGTGGTTCAGTGTTTTCTAGAGGATGCCTGTTTCATTCTGGATAAAAGGAAAACTGAAAGCAATGAAACTACATGGTCACAGACACCTGAACAGGAGAGACACACTCTGCATGTTCAGAGGCCACTGCTGCCTTCAGCCCTAGGGAAGTCCCCTTCTATGGAGCGTAAGGATCAGTTTGACCATTGTGCACAAAGTAACACCCAGAGGCTTTTACTAAAAGCAAACAGACTCCTTCCTATTGCAAAGTGCTGCAATTCTGTCTGAGCATGAGGTAGGAAAGTCTTTATGGCAACTTGTTCTAATTGTAGCTCTAATACTAGAGAAAACATAATTTCCAAATCAAATTCAGAGAGAGAAAAACCGGGGAATATTTTTTCCCAAGCCCTTTTACTAGTACTAAGTGGCCATCTAAGTTCCTGTTACTCTGTTGATTTTGTTCAGAATGTTTTGTTTGGTTTCATCTGGCCTCTGCAGAACACCGCTCTAGGTGAACTCTTATTGGAGCCAGGAGAATAATTTCAATAAGAGCTGCTACAGTCAGATCTTCCTGAGGTTTTAAGTATCTCATGTTCCATATTTGTGGGAAATGGCTAAGATGCCATAATTCAAGGAACTAACAAAAGGTTAAGTACTCTGAAATCTATAGCTCAAAGAGTCCACACCCATAAGGCAGGTAACAGCTGCAGATAGGAAACTCCTATCACAGAGCCCCACTTGGCACACGTGCAGCCCTCAGCTATACCTGGGGGCAATTAAAGGATCTGTGAATTGAGATACACGATGACAAAAGGGGGAGAAGGTAAGTCTAAATTATAATTTATAGAGTGGATTAATGCTTTTCACAATTGGGTAGGGTTTGTAGAAGAGAGAGCCCAACTTAACATTAAACAGCAAATGGAGCAAATTAAAATAATTAGACTTCAGTAAGTGAGGTGTTTAATTGCATCAAGGTATTTATATTACTTTAATGGTACTCTAAATTATATGTATATTTCATTATATTTGTGTTAGTAATATTTATGCTTAACTTTTTTTTAAAAATTACGTTTTTGCTGCTTTAAAATTCCGTGTAATTGAGGTCAGAAATACCTTTCATCTACCTGTTTTTTAAGGATCATCACAACACAAATTTTACCCAGAAGTATGATGAGAAAAAATATAAATATATACCACTAGTAGAGAAAGGGAAAAGATAACAGAATGTATTGATCTTGCTTTACACAACACACATAGTTCTCACAACTACTGTACTGCCTGATTTTTAAAATGTCACTGGAAAGGCAACAACTGAAAATAAAATTTAGGTCTATTTTGTTACAGGTATGGGAGTACTGAATTTAACCAATGTATTAATCCTAATTGTTTTTAAGCTTATTTTTTTAATGGTAACATATTTATAATTCCTGTTACCAAAATGGAGTTGAGGCAATTTTTGAGGTGCAGCCTTTTCATAAACAAAATTAGCAAGAGAAAACCTAGTGCTTTGAGAATACCTTCTCAGAACCATTCAGGCAGACTTTGACCTGCTTAAAAGAAAATAAAAACATGGATCACCAAGTTCATTCATTGTTCTTCTCGGGTTAAAAATTGAGAAATTGTAGGACCGGAGGGTTAGCTCAGTGGTTCCGGCGCCTGCCTCGCAAGCACAAGGTCCTGAGTTCGATCCCCGGTAACCACATATAATGCTGGGCGTGGAGACACACCCACCAACAACCAACACCGCATACCACAATGCCGGACGTGGTGGCTCACGCCTGTAATCCCAGCACTCGGGAGGCAGAGACAGGAGGATTGCTGAGTTCACGGCGGCTTGCCTGGGCACCATAGTGAGCTCAGGGCCAGCCTGAACTACAAAGCGAGACCCTATCTCAAAAGCAAAAAAAAAAAAAAAAAATTGAGAAATTGTAAACTCCTGGGAAATACGCACTTTCTAGTTTACCACCACTCTTTCCTATGACCACTCCCAACTAACTCAGAGTTACACATTAATCATATTTGATATGATGACATACACAAGATACTTGATTTTTCTTAATCTGTTAGTTGCTTTCTTGAATACTTCTTTCCATTTTCTTCCCAAGCACTTATTCTTCTGATTAGACAGCAAATTATATGTTACTGATACTTGTCCAGTGAGTGCTAGAACACGTTTGGTTTTAGACAGAAGAGGAGCAACATTATATAAATTGTATGAGAAATGTGTATGTCTGTGTGTGTGTACATATGTGCGTGTGAGCTGAGTTTTTTTTAAATAGGTGCTATGTAGTTCATATGCTGTGATTTGTTCATATTTGTAGTTCATATTTCTGAGAGTGGTTATAATGCTCTAAGAAGTGTATTAATAATATAAAGTGTGATTTTAGCATTAAGAGTAATAAGGAAACTAAACTGACAATTCCATTCTAAAATGGTAATCCATTTGGCTCTAGAGAATACTCTCTACCAAGGTGTTAGTTATATTTATAAGGACTATGTACCAAAGAGTTTTTTCACAACTTTTCTATTGCACTCAAGGGTGGGGCTTTTTAATTCAAGGGATACTTCGATTACTGGTCCTCCTTGGGAGCCGAGACCACAACACCAGGCTGGCTTCCTACCTTCCTAGGGCCACAGCTGTGTGTCATCTGCAGGACAGCTCCAAAAGGGATCTGACTATGGCTTTTTCTTTTTTCTTTGTACCAAGCATTTTTCAGGGAAAAACTCTTCATTCCCTTGAAAGGATGCTAGAGAACAAGGCAAGAGTGGTTAGAACAGCAGACACTTGGAGATGCTGCCAACAGAACACAAAAGAAGCACAAATCTGTGGTACAACAAAGTAGCCAAACAAGTTAGTTCTTGAATGTCAATCTTTATAGCTTCCTGATGACTGACCATTATAGCCTTTTATTTCTTATTTGTTTCCTCATATTTCAATGTTAATTATTCCCTTCCTTTTCTTTCAAAATATGACCTATATGATTTTCTTCCTCAAGAGGAATTGCTTCAAGTCAATCATAGTAGTTACTTTAACTTTCAAAGAGCAGTATTTTTAAATATGGCTAATGAGTTCTTGGGCAAGTATTTTCCTAAGGTCTCTACCACGGTAAGAGAAAGCCCTGTATGCTTTAAAATGCTAACTTTTAATTACAATTAGTTAGCTTCATCTTTACATTTTTTAATGTTCCATTAATATGAACCATATCAAAATAAAATTTTACCAAGAAGTATATAATTGCATGTATTAATATAAAACAGATCCATCTATTTAAAAGACTATAATTAACACAAGCATTTAGTCTGACTAAGCAGATTGGCATTCAGCACAAGCAGATGATATAAACTAGGTTTTAGCAAATTTAAACAAATCACAGCATATTTAACATAATGATAATAATAGCACTTGAGACTCACAGACTAATTTTACGCTTTCTGTCCAGATAAAACTAATGGATGTGCCATTTCTGCGGTGTCCAAAGAAAGGAAATGGGATTCATTTTCATGTATAAAAAGAAAAATGAACATGCGGTTTGATGGACAAAGCTGTACCAGTGTACGAGATTGTGCCACTGTATGATCTAAACAGTTAACATAGCTATCAAATTTAATTTTGTATCATATGATTTTGGATGCTTTTTAATTTTACCTTTTTAAAAACAAGATCATATTTAGGGAAAGCAGCATCCATCTTACTTGATGCAAAGAACGCAGCCCTACTATTATGTCAAAATAGGAGAGAGTATGAAAACAAGAAAAAAGAACAGCGAGAGAAACTGGCCTTGTGGAAAAAGCAGTGAATCTCCACAGCAGTCAGATCATGGATTCTAGTGTTCATTGAGCAGTGTTCATACATAGAACAAGTGAAATGATACAGAGAAGACTAAAGTAGTCCCTGGGCAAGGGTGACATGCAAATTCATGGGCCATTCCATATTTTAAAAAAAGACTTTGATACACCTGGAGGACCCGCTAATGAGTGAAATCAATAGATCACAGATAGGCAAATACTGGATCTTCTCATTGATATGAGCACCTGTAGATGCAAATGAGCTCTAGAAAGTATGATGGTCTTTGTAGAATGGATTTCTGAAAAAAAATAAAAGAGCATGTATATAGGGGGTGGGGAGGTGTGGGTGGGGAGGGATATGGGTAAAAATGAGAATTGACTTGTGTCATATATTGGTACAAATTCCCCAATGTTATGTGTGATTGTGAGATGTATGTAAATTGTACCAATAAAGAATTCAATTAAAAAAAAAAGACTTTGATGCCTAGTGACCATAATCACCACTTGAGGGAGTCACAGTTTATTGGAGAAATGGTGACTTCCAATGGTAAGGAAGAAAAGTTTCAAGATCAGCCCAAACGATTGTGTCATAGCAGATAGCAGCAGCTAAATCACCACAGACCCTAATAGTCTTTAAAAGGGCCCAACAGCAACCTCGAGGAGGTGACCATGGGCCAGAGACTGGACTCCAATGGACTGATATTCATCAAATTCACTTAAATTAATGACTTCTTATTGGCAATACACTCCAAATGTTAGAACATTTGGAAGATGCTAAAAACACATTATTCTTGAAAACTAGCAAGTAAATGGAAAGGATCAAACATACAGACTCCCCTACATAAAATGTGGATTAATAGCTAAAACAGGAAAATTAAAAATAATCCAGTACAGGAGAAAAAAGAGAATCAGAAAGGTAGCATTTTGTAACCCTGTAGCTACAAATGAAATACTGTAATTAAGTAATGATTATAACAATTAACTTTTAAAATAGGTTGAGGGGAAAAAAAACTAGTAATGGTAATTCACATCACCACTTTAAGTCCACCTCCCTAGTTTCTCACCAAAGCTGGTCCATGTCCTCTCAGTGAAGAACATCTCCTATTTTCCTTATTCTTGTAATATCCTATCCTTTAAATCTGGTTGTTTCTAAAATTCATTTCAATAAACAGTACATGAGAGTGACACTGTGACTTCCAAGATCAGGTCAAGAGAAGTCTTGCATTTCTGGCTTGGATTCTTGTGTGCTCACTGAGATAAGTCAGAAGTCACGCAAGAAGTCTAACTGCCCGCTGAAAAAGTGCAAAATAGCCACATGGAGAAGTCCCAAGCAAGGACAGACACCAGTAAACCTTCCAGGCAGGCCAACCTTCAGAGGGGACACACAGACAGGGGAATAAAGCAGTCTTCACAAGGCCCGACCTCGGCTGCCTCTCACTGCAGGCACCTGACGGACACCCAGGTAGAGCCCATCCACACTCAGAACTGTGAGAAAGAATAAATTATAACTTTAAACCACTGACTCTGATTGTCATTCTATATAGCAATGGATTAATAGAATAAGTCTAACTACTGATATGTCAGAAACACAGAGGGCCCGTCACATAACGCCATTAGGAAACAATGGAAGGGATGAAAAACTTATGAGCAATAAATAATTATAATAAATCAATATATAGGACCCTTAACTAGGGTTTTGTCTGTTTCGTGAGATTTCTTAACAATGATATTGTGAAAGTTATGAGACTATAAGGGATAACTGAATATGAACAAGCATTTGATATTAAGAAATTATCATTAAACAGTTTAGGTATGAGAGTTTAAAGTGGAAAATCCCTAACTTGAAAGGCATAAACTAAATATTTATAGATATTTGTGGATAAAATATGTGTTACCTGAGGAGCCAGGCAGACGAGAGTACAGATGAAGTCTGACTGTGAGGTGTTTTGTTGTTGTGCTTTGCTGTTCGCAATATTGGGGTTTGAACTCAAGATGGTGCGTCTGTCAGGAAGGTGCAGCACCACTGAGCTACATCCTCAGCCCTGTTTGTTTTTTTAATTGGTGTTTGTCATATATAATACCTATATTTGTTTTGAGGGAATAACATACTTTTTTTTTTTTTTTGAGACAGGGTCTGGCTTTGTAGTTCAGGCTGGCCCTGAGCTCACTATGGAGCCCAGGCAAGCTTGAACTCAGCAATCCTCCTGTCTCTGCCTCCCAGTGCTGGGATTACAGGCATGAGCCACCACACCCAGCATTGTGCTATGTGGTATTGATGGCTGGTGGGCGTGAGTCACCACGCCCAGCATTGTATGTGGTTACCAGGATCGAACTCAGGACTTGCACTTGCAAGGCAGGCACCGGAACCACTGAGCTAAATCTCTGGCCCGAAAAATCACACACTTTTATCTTGAACATTTCAAGCTCTTTCCCCACCCCTTGCTTGCCTTGCCCACTTCCTGAGAACTTGCCCATCTCCAAAATGTCTGCTTCCTTGTTTCCTATCATATCTCCTTCAACTCTTTATTTATATTTTGGATTTCTCCTATAAAATCATGCAATATTTAACCTTCTGTGTCTATTTCACTCAACATTATGTTCTCCAGATTCTTTCATTTTTCTACAAATCATGTAAATGCCTTCCTCTTTATGGCAAAGTAAAATTCCATTGTGTACATATACTATGTTCTCTTTATCCATTCATCTGCTGATGGGCACCTAGGTCGTTTTTCTCTTCCTTTCTATGAAACAGGGATAATACTTGATCTCACCATACATACAGAGCAAAGTGAACTATGATAACTTTGGGAAAAAAACATAGCTGAAAACCATACTCAGCTACGCAAATGTAAAGCATTTTTGATAGTAAAATACTGACAAAATATGTGGCATATATGTGGTAAATATTCAAAACCTGCTAGCTCAGAACTTTGTCTTTAACAGATTTGGCTTCATAAATATTTTAGATGAGTGAGCAAATTGTGAGAAAAGGTAAATAGAGATTTTTAATGTAGTAATTTTTGCCTTTGATGCTGCATTTCTTAAGAGACATAACTGAGCAGCAGATTACTTCATCGTGAACTTACTGGAATTATTTGCTCAAACAACTTTATACATTTCCCAGTACTAGTGAATTTTCAGCATAGGTTTTAAGATGTTCTACCCAGAGGACACTATGGGTAAGTACTATTTCAGTATGCTGCATCTGATGAAATGAACTGCTGTGTGCTTTTGATTTTTTAAGCTAATTGTAGAACAATGGAAGCCTGGTATTTAATACACGCTGGTCAAGGGAGCAATAAACAGTTTCATGGTTTCCTGGGGGCTGCTTTGCTCTATCTCATCATCAGCAAGCTAAAGCATATGTTGGATGTTAGCCTGGATGGACACAATGTGTCCTATTTACTCAAGGTTTCTTTGAAGCCACAATTTATAAGTTTTGTTTCTTAGGGGTACATGTCAAACTTCATTTAGCATTAGCTGGTATCCAGATACACTGAATAGCAAAAAGGCAGTATTTGAGGGCAAAAAAAAAAAAATGCCTGCTATAAGAGCAATAATGTCAGCTTCATTTATGTAACTTACAGAAAGCAAGAGGAGATATACAATGAGGAAACTGACAGGAAATCAAGATTAAAACCATACATTTAATTAAAAATGCAAAATTGAATATGGACAAAGAGAACTATTAAAATATTGAAAAAAGTTTTAAAGCAATCTCCAAAAGGTAGAAATGTTTAGAGAAAATTGTTTGAAAACATCCGACTTTTTAATCCTTAAACTTCAAATGTCAAATAGTATCTAGAGCATGTTCCTATGTAGAAGGTTATTTTCCCTAAAACTGTTTGGCAATATTTTTCTGGGATAATTCTCCAATTTTAAATGCAGTATCAAGATGCTTGTGGAACTGATTCTTTCTTTGTAACATTTTCGTGAAAAGTGGACATTCGGGATATTATACAATATTGACCCAAATGAAACAACTCAAATTTGAATAATGTTTTGAACTTGGGACATATTCTATTCTTATTGTTCATTTAAATCTCAAATTAACCTGTGTGTTTGGTACCATAAGTCAAATGTGTAGCTCAAAATGCAGTTAAGTTTATAAGCCTAAATCACCTATTTCCGTACATCCAGTTGTTACATCTATATCACCATAACTGGGAAAACAGCTTTCTAGTTTGCCTGTAGTACAGTTATAAGACATTTTATCAACCTATTGTACCATCATTTTCCTAAGAGTCATCTTTGTCATGAAGTTTAGTTGTA
The DNA here is from genome assembly GCA_004025085.1 of Thryonomys swinderianus. Lineage (NCBI taxonomy): Eukaryota > Metazoa > Chordata > Mammalia > Rodentia > Thryonomyidae > Thryonomys > Thryonomys swinderianus. Next base: position 15,442 of record PVIC010007454.1, on the reverse strand, counting down.
GATCACTGAATTTCAAGGCTGTTTCACTTCACTGTGTAAATAGAACAGTTTCTTATTCATCTTTTGACAGATATTTGCACTGTTTGAAATTATACCCAGTGCTTCAATGAACATTTTATACATATCTTCTGTACATGTGAGAATTTTTCTAGGGACTATACCTAGTAACATAATTACTGTATCACAAGGTATATGCATGTTCAGCCTATGTGTGTCCAGCTGCTTCTCCAAATATTTACATCAATTTATAAAAAGTCATACACTAGGGGCCAGAGGGTTAGCTCAGTGGTTCCGGTGCCTGCCTTGCAAGCGCAAGGTCCTGAGTTCGATCCCCGGTAACCACATATAATGCTGGGCATAGAGACATGCCCACCAACAATCAACACCGCATACCACAATGCCGGACGTGGTGGCTCACGCCTGTAATCCCAGCACTCGGGAGGCAGAGACAGGAGGATTGCTGAGTTCACGGTGGCTTGCCTGGGCACCATAGTTAGCTCAGGGCCAGCCTGAACTACAACGCGAGACCCTGTCTCAAAAAGCAAAAAAAAAAGTCGTACACTATAACAAATCCCGAAAACTATAATTTCAACGTGTATAAGACAAAAAAGGAAGAATGAGAACTTTAATATAAAATAAAAGTAACAATTAATATCTAAGAAAGAGACAGAAGGAAGAAGTAAGGACTAGTCACAAAAAGCTTTGACATATTAGCGGGATTCCAGGCCCGAAGGCTGGTTGTGGATGCCAGAATCTTTATGATTAAGATATATATATAATTTTAAACTATAGTGTGTATCATAATAAGGATATAACTGGTAAGAGCTTGGAATTGCAGGCAAATAGAACTTAATGGATTTATTAAACTTTTTAAATGGAAATTAAAATAAAAACATACAAGTTTTTTAATGTATAGTATCGGATTTTGATGACTTGGAGGTCCTCCAGATAACATTCCTTCTTATTCAGTAGCTTTATTCATTTCTTTTAAGCTACCCTCTATCAAGATTTACAGAAACTGGACCTTAGAAAATAAAAGAAGAGATGTGGTAATGTTTATCTTCCCAGAACATTTTTCTTCTGGCATAATATATGTATTTTGAAAATACTGGATTAGCCAAAATTTACAAAGAAATTAAATGACAAATACCAGTCAAATACCCCCCCAAAATAATTAAATTGAGCATCTAAAAGGTAATGTAAGTGTCAACATATATGCCCAGTGAGTACATTTATTTATAAATTAATACACATACTACTTTACTTATATACATTTGAACTACCTACAAGTCACATTTATAAAGAATACGATAAAAATAACATAAGGAAAAGTTCTAACACATTCTTCCTATAACCTAGTGTATTCCTGAGGCTCACACACTCCACTTTAGAAATACCATTCCAATTAACAAGAAGATTTAATTGCATAAGGTAGCAAGTAGCCCAAATTTACACATGGTGTGGTTATTTTGTTTATAAATCCACAATTTTCATTTATTTCATTTCATCTATTACTTCAAAAAAACACTGGGTCTGATTTAATGTAGGTAATATGAAAACTCAACAACTGTATTTACTAATAGTGTAAATGGGGATCACACGCATCATCTTTAGATTTGACTATGTCCCAGGAATCCAATGAGAAAAGCAAAAATGAAAACAGAAGCCTAAAAACTCACCTCTGTGTTATTGAGTAATTGATTTATCTTAGCTTTCAAAGTAGATAAAAATCAACACTTCTAAAGATTTGTCTTTAAGGATTTCTCTTATTAAAGTGTACAATCTTGTGTGCAGCCCTAAAGGATAACAGTTTGTCCCTAACAAAAAAGAGCCTGGATTCCACAATATGTCTTTGCCAGAGGCATCATAACCCTGAAGCACACAGCTAACTGCATCTCCTGCTGTACCTGTAACAATTTAATTGTATAAGTCAGCCTAGTCAAGCATCTCCAGCTCATGACTAGGAGACATGAAATTCATTGTCATTATTGTCCCTGTCATTTTGGATCATTATATCCTGCTGCAAAATTTTCCTCACTTCAGTGCATTTTTACCTCCAGGAGCCAGGGATTATAGCTGAGGTTGGGGTGGGGGGCAGGACCGTGAACTACATTTACCTCAGGGGAGCCAGAGATTAAATTGGCTTTGCTCTCTCATGAGCTGAATTCATCTATTTGTATGCTAGGAGTTTTAGATTGGAATAAAAATGAATATTCTCGTGAACGCTGAGCTCTAATTCCCCCTTTGAAACATGAATAGAACCAACTTTTATTTACATTAGGAAAGCCAATGTAATTTCTCATGGGTTGCTATTTTCATATGTGCATAAGAAATACAGGCATCATCAGGTATGAAGTAACAGACATTTCTCTCTATCAATGTCTTGACTGGCAGAAAGGAGAATTTAAAGCTATAATTTTGTTCTCCAGCCTTTTATAGAGGCTTAATGGAGATATTTAATGGTTTTAAATATTTAATGATTTTTAATTATATATCATTTTCTGTGCACTGGATTAGATGACTGAAGTCCAAGTAGAATGGCACCAAAGACCCACTGTCAGAATTGGCAGATTGAAGTAGAGTTGGTAGAACACCAGATAAGCTCCTCGGGAAACTAGCTATGCCAGCCCAATGCAAACTGATTCCCATAACCTCACAACCTACCATGTCATCCAAGCATAGCATGTCTTGAACCCTTCTTGCCAACTCAGGAGAGTACACCCACCCTCTCTACTTAGAATCATCCTGTCATCAGTGGCAGTGGCCATGGTGAGACAGGTTTGCACAAGAAAGAGGCAAAGGACCAGATAGAAAACACTGGGGCATGTTCCAGTCAGAAGGCTGCTGAGCTGACTCTGTCTTCTCTAATGGAACGTAAGAAAATACAACTGGAAGAAAAACCTGGCATGTCACTTCCTAACTTCATATGCATTCTACTGAGAAAATTCACTGAACTCTCCATTTTAAAGGATAGTCATTATTCCTCCATAAGTGTCAGTTTGTTTTATACTAGTTAATAACAAAGTGTGGCAATGGATCGAATGTCTGCCATACAAAAATAGCCACTATAGTTACTATGCCAAAAAATATGGTGAGTGTATTCTCTCAACTTTATGAATTTTGGAGGGGAAATATTTTGCCTTAATCATATGTAACAGCAATGACAATTTATGTAGGATGAACATGTACTTTGGAGTAATTAAAAATCATTTGATAACTGTGTATTTTGTTCACTGAGAACATCTTATAGCGCTAACATCTCTGTGTTGAAGGAGTCTTAAATTGTTTCTAAACCCCTGGACCAAGTTCATAGCAACATTTACTGCTCTCACTATATTTTTACATGATTATATTTCACTTTTTACTGGTGCTGAGGTAACTGTATAATAATTACTAATAAGAGGTAGTAAAACTTTAGTTAGCAAAGCTTCTGGTAGCATTTATGTTCATTTGATTACTTATAAAGGCATTTTAATCAGAAGATTCTCCCTAAGTGGGAATTATAAAAATTATTATTCCTGCTTTTATAATGGGTAATGTTTTGTGAACTTGTTTTTTGGGTTTTTTTTTTTTTTTTTTTTTGAGACAGGGTCTCGCTTTGTAGTTCAGGTTGGCCCTGAGCTCACTCTGTGGCCCAGGCAAGCCTTGAACTCAGCAATCCTCCTGTCTCTGCCTCCTGAGTGCTGGGATGACAGGCGTGAGCCACCACGCCCGGCAACTTAAGTATTTTTGAAAGTTAATTCAAGTATCTGAATTCATTGTTAATCCATGGGGGTAACTTTTACTCATTCTCCTAGTGGTTATTTATGAATAGTACATTACATTTTTTTCTTATATCAAAGATTTATTTTATAGATTATGATGCTTACACATGGATTTGCAATGGTTAATGAAATTCAGGTAAGTTTTTTCTTTCAACTACTTTCAAATGTTTTTCTGGTCAAGAAAAAGGCATTTCCCTTTTTCTGAGCATATATTAATTACATTTAATTCATGACCTACATGTTCTTTTCCACCTTATTTCTATACTGTTTTGTTTTTTTTTTGAGACAGGGTCTCGCTTTGTAGTTCAGGCTAGCTCTGAGCTCACTATGTAGCCCACGCAAGCCTCGAACTCAGAAATCCTCCTGTCTCTGCCTCCTGAGTGCTGGGATTACAGGCGTGAACCACCACGCCCAGCTCTATACTGGTTTTTAATTTGCTCATCATACCGTATTACATAAAACACAAGTTGCCTCCATCTGTGAATACAATGGTGAAACCAGAGAAACATATTGTTTCACACTGTTGTTTTGCCCCACCTCAAACATTATATAGTAAGGTCTGTATCATTTCAGAACAATGGGAAGAAGCAAATAATTTATGCCAAATGACCAGAACAGAATTATTTTCAGTCCTTCAGTTTAAGAATTAAGATTTTACACCCAATTTACAATTTTTTTTGTTTTTTAAATAATCTTCACTAAACATAATTTTACAACCTAGCTATAAAAATCAATTATATATATAAAAAATCAATTATATATTAAAGGAATTCTTCTTCCTCTTAATTTTACTACAATAATATTTCTTCTCCATTATAAAACGTGAATTTCCCTTAGTTTCTTCATGTAGAACCCAAAAGAATCTGTAATTCATAACAATACCAAATATAAGATAGTGATAAACTGAGATATGATATCCACTAATATCCTTTACTAGGCAATTCATATTTGCAAAGGTTAATAAAGTTAATAAAGCCTGACATTTTAAATGGTATAAAAATGGGTACGATTTAAGGGGTGTTCTATGCGCAGTAAGAATGAGTAAAGTGAGACAAAGACCACAAACATTCCCATGTTGGGATGAGCAGGACGCTGTTTACAGAATGGTTTCTCTTTTTAATTATTTATTTTTATCTTTATTGGTACATTGTAGGGTATAGAATGCTTTCTTACTTCTCCTGGGCCCCAAACCTCTTTACGACAATCACCACATATGCTACAATGCATTACAAGTCTGATGTGGAGAAACAAATTCACAGTGAAGGTTGTCCCTTTAACGCATAGGCTCAATCAAGGGCACCAAAAAAGTAGGTAAGGACCCCCCCCATGGTGTTTAGACCCAGGAAGGCACTACTAACTGTTAATTTCCTAGCTTTTATTGTTTGTTTAAGACCCTTAACATTTTTCTAATATTGTTGCTCCTAAGACATCTTCTAGAGTTTGGTCCCCACTGACCCTTCTGCATATAGGCACTCTGCATTTAAGTATGAAAGTCTGACTGACAAAGCAGGTGAACTGACTCATACATGTAATACTAGAAAGAAAAAAAAAGGTAACAGTAGCGTTGAGGACATCCCATAATAGTAAGTATAAATATCAAAGTCTCACTGAACAACAACACAATTTCTTCATGCCAAGACAGGGGTGGCAAACCTATGGCACACGTGCCTCAGCCAGCTATCTGTTACCATTGAAAGCTCTAAAAGATTCATCATTGCAGGCTGAGACTTCAGTTATCTCCCACAGAATACAAAAGAGTACATAATGGGGGAGGTGGAGGTTGACATATCGGGCCTAAGATGTCCTTTGTCACAAAATTTCCAAGACCTTCTGAACAGGTACAATTGCCTGGGTCTAGCCACTTCCTTACAAATGGCTCTCTTTGGTCCCTTACAAAAATTTCACAAATGGCTTTGTCTGCTTTGCTTTGCATTGTTTTATGATCTACCTGGACATATATTAAGTGTTTAATTTCTCCTAATGAAGGGAAACAAAATTATATTACATACAAAAAATTATATTACATACAAAATTATATTACATACAAAAAAGAATTCACCTTGAACACAAAGTAAATGAATGCTAGGTAATGTCTCTGTTAGAAAACATCTCACAGCAATAATATAAACAATAAAACCTGAGGTTTGGGTTTAACAATGCTGTTCACCTACCTTTTACTATTTGTCTAAATTATATGTTCAAGAATTATGCATAAATTATACGTTCAAGAATGTGTCCTATGCAAAATGCAAACATGTCAATTATAGCCCAAGGGGCATTTTTCCCTGGGTTTATAACCCCTTGAAAATAGAGGTTTCGCCTACAGAACCTAACAGATCCTCAGCTGCTTTCACTACTGTAATATATTCATAAAGGAAATATTCACTAGCAAAATGAAACAAAGTAAATGCCAAAAGGGTGGGGCCCAAATTCTTAACAGTGAGACATAGTCCATACCAACCACGAGACCTAAGAAGAAATCAAGAAGAAAAAATATATAAAACTAGTAGAAACAAAACATTGTGGGTACTAGTTTTTCAGACAGTACTAGAGAAACTGATGAATATGTATATGTGTGTTGTGTGTTTGCATGTTATGTCAGAGTAGTGTTAAAATTAATAATTCAAAACTGTTTCATTAAAAGCCTAAGGGTCTAAAGATTATAGTTTAAAAATTCAAGCCTAAGGATCAGCAATTTAGTTCAGTGGTTCCAGTGCCTGCCTAATAAGCACAAGGTCCCTGGTTTGATCCCAGTAATCACATACAACAATACTGGGCATGGTGACTCATGCCCACCAGCAATCAGTACCACATACCACAGTGGCAGGCATGGTGGTTCACAGCTTAAATCCCAGCACTGGAGAGGCAGAGGCAGAGGGACTGCTGAGTTTGAGGCTCACCTAGGCTACATAGTGAGCTCAAGGCCAGCCTGAACTACAAACCCTGACCCTGTCTCAAGAAAAAAAAAAATCATGTCTGGTACACTATCCACCCTTCTGAAGTTGTCTGACTGACTAGGAATTGTCCCACTTTCTTTTGCATGAACCCCTTTCTCTTCATAAAACCCTAAAATGAAGGGTTATTGATGAAATAAAACTGGAACCACACACACACACACACACACACACACACACACACACACACACACACAGAGCCTAAGGGTTCACAGTATATTTTAAGGAATTACAAAGAGAAAATAACATGTAAAAAAGTCACATACCATCATAGTAGACAATTGCTCCTACAAGTTTGTCCTTCTGGAGCATAGGGAAATGTTCAAGGGCTCTCGATTTGCTGAGTACATAACTGCTCTTCAGGCAATTACTTCCTGCCACCAGATCATACAGCTTGATTCCTACCCAGTAGTAAGGTAGCTGCCACCACCTGCAGCGTAAACGGGCAGGAAAGTTTCTTTAGAAACAGTGTATAATGTGATAGAATGGTACCTTAACTTATAAGACACATTCCACCACCGAAAACAAAGCACACCCAGAAGGGGACTGCAAAAGAAACAAGAGCCCTGCATAACTGTTTCTGACACCAGTGTAGTGGAGGACATAAGTAAATGAACCCATGAGATTTCAATGAATCTTCTCTAAGGCTCTCATCATGGCTACATGTTAGAATTCTTGGGGGACTGTTACACATAAACACTGATGATGACCAGACCTCACATGTACAGAGTTTCACTTAACCAGAGTAGGGTTAGGTACTGGGGCTTTGTGGTGTAAACCCAGGCCTGAGAATCACTGATTTAAGAGACCCTAAGCATGCTGTGGGAAAAAAGGGACAGAACTGTAAAATCTGTTTCAAATCACCACAATGCTCCTGTGGTTGTGTTTACAAAATCCACATTACTGTACATGTATTCCACTTTTAGTATATGGGCTGCCGAAGCAAGCACTATACCTGTATTCCAACCTAGGAAACTTCATGGATAGCTTTAACTACATCGGGAAACTGGGTTTTATAATCTGACATCTGCCAAATTTCAGTTTTAGTCAACTCGGATACTTAAAATGACCCCCCAAATAGTTTGGATGTTCAGTTGCTATGTAGCAGGTTCAAATTTTACAGAAGGATACTCTCTGGGTTTCTACATTCCTAGCCCCCCTATTTCTCAGTACAAATGCAGTTGTTCATCTATATGCACTAAAAACTAGAGTAAGGTATTACTAATTATAAATACAGAACATAATTTCCTTTGCCTTCAAGATCTGGTCCTTAGGGATAGGTCCATAGAGAGTATTTAAGAAAATCCACACTTTTAAATACACCAATGGAAATGTTTGAAAAGGATTAAAGATTAGTGCTAACTAAAGCCACATTAAAAACACACATTGAAGAATTATTTCTTTTAAAACTGTGTTGTTTCATGGACCTCAGGAAATCAAATAATAGAAAAGTGACACCAAAGGCTTACTTGTAAACTGGAAGCATTATAGGCAGTGGGGCCGATAAATGGGGAGCAATTTCTAGTAGGTTGGCACGTTCATGAAGGGCTTCTTTTACCATCCTATACTGAAAATCAAAACAGAGAAAATTAGTTTGGCAGTAACATATCATAATATTTTCAAATGGCAAATAGACACCCTGCCAACTGATTGATACACAGAAACCTTCTACCTCTCAGTGAGGATAGCTCCCTCCTAATCAAATTTCTAATAATACATCATGCTGTCAACCTCAAAGATTTTTTAGAAACCGTAACTGTATTTGCATAGGAGAAAAACATGCTGTCAGAGTTCCCAGGTGTAAGATATTTTCCTGACTTGAGTTCTGAGATTATTGTAACCATTTATCTTGCATTCTCTGTAATGTTTCCCTTATAATATTTTCTCCAGGTAAGAAGTAACAAATTGTTCAAATTCATGCTAAAAGTTTCCTCCTTGCCTTCACTAAACTCAGAAAAGATGAGATTTAGCAGTTGCACAGTATTTTGGATTATTAAAAAAAAAACTTTGTCTTCATCTCTATGATGCCGCTTATGATTCTCTAAAGAACTATTATTATTATTAAATTAATTTTATAAATGAGAAGACTAAGGTTCATAGATATTCAATCAACAATCGAAAGCACAACGTAAATTACCACATTTTAAATTCTACCTACACTGTTTTCTTTGTATACATCATGATGTCAAAGAGAAACAGTAGAAAAGGGACAGATTCAAAACTGACTTGTCAAGAAAAAAAAGGGGGGAGACAGATTCAAAACTCGACAGCATCAAGTCGGTGATGCTGTGTTTTTCATGTACGGAAGGCAGATAGGGAGAGCAGCTGATCTCCTCACCCCTCTGGGAAATGTCATCTTCCACACTGCCTTGGCAGTTTCCAAGTGGTGGCAGACTGGACACAATAAAGTGCGACACGGGAAACGTGTGACTCAGATCATCTCTTCCTCGGCAATATGTCAGTGACAATATGAGGGGCTGCTCGCAGTCGTAGTTAGGAGGATCAGTTGGGCACCACCACCACCCCGCCCCCCGCAGCACACACAGCTCCCCTGAAACTGCCTGTGAAAAGCAATTTGGTGGCCACTGGCAAAAGGCCAATCGTAACTGTTAAAAGGCACCACATCCAAGAGTGATTTTGTAAATCTACTACTTTGACTTGCCTGGCTAGAGAAAGCCCCTGATTACCCATAAAAATAATACTACAGGAAAGAATCGACACACCTCTTCTGAAAGGGATTCCAGCAGCATACACAAAAGAAGTATTTCCAAGAGGAAGAAATAGTCAAAACCATTTTTAAATAGCTTGATTTAATTGGGTAGAAAAAGAACAGTTGCAATTTTTGTTTAACAGCCAGCATACACAATTACCTGCTCAATATCCAACTTCATGATGGCCTTCTGAAGATATCTCACACCACCATGGATCAATTTAGTGCTTCTGCTGCTGGTCCCCGATGAGAAATCATCTCTTTCTACAAGGGCTGTTTTTAGTCCTGTGTAACCAGAAAACCAAATTAACTTCTTAAATTACACAATTTGTATGTAATTCATTAAAGGCACTTCTCCAGGGTAGAGACAATCACAAGAAAAATTAGTCTGAACATGGATAAATTTGTATTCAAAGTGCAGCACACTGTCTATATTATAATGAAGAGATTTTAGACTCTTCCTGGGGGAAAAGTCAAGCCAGAACTAGAAGCATATTAAACTGTGAATGAATCACAACTAAAAAATATTATGGTACAATTTCATGGCAATAACATACTTTGGTGTGCTTAGAGAGTAAAAAGAGAGGCTGGCACCCATCTTTCCCATGTAGAACTCACTGAGTACCATCACAAAGCCTTCTGGAATATGCAATTCATCTCTTCCTACGAGAGTCCAGACCTGTTCCAGTCCCTCATTTCTGACCTGCTTTCATCCATTTCTACTCCTATTTGGAGAGGTCCAGGTGTGGTGTTATTGTGGGTATAAAATGGGAATGATATCCATGCTATCACAAGAAAGAATGACTCTAACACTGACGAGTTTACAGCTTATTTTAAAACAGTTGAACATATGATAATACTTTAGAATTGTAAGGAAATATAAATGCCAGGACAAACAAATACAACGCAGAGTATCCATGGGAAAGGAAAGAAAATATGCTGGAAAAACTTGAGCTATGACAAAATAGGTCAACTCAACAAGTCACCCTATCCCCCGTATTTGTAGGGTGCTAAAAATCTCTTGAGGGGAACACTAGCTCTGTTTTGTTGTCTTTCCTGGTTCATCAAGACTGGACATGACCAGCACTGCTACAAATGGTATACACTGGCTGAGAGACAAAGTCAAACCTCACAGCGCCCACAGCAAGAGGAATTTCCATGAATGGCATATTTTGGGGGAATGAGATAACATCATAGAAGACCATTATAAACAGAATGTGCAATTGGAGCAGTTTAGGTTCAGAAAACTCAAAAAAACTTGTGGATATATTCAATTCAGACCCATTTACTGCATTTAACATCAAAGGGTCTTTTCTATCAAGGGTGTTTCAGCAGTTCAAATATCGTACCCAAATGTCATCATAAAATGAGGGTAATTCTCTTGACATAAAAAAACAAAATATTGGGCCGGAGGGTTAGCTCAGTGGTTCCAGCACAGCGCCTGCCTCGCAAGCGCAAGGTCCTGAGTTCGATCCCCGGTAACCACATATAATGCTGGGCGTGGTGGCTCACGCCTGTCATCCCAGCTCTCGGGAGGCAGAGACGGGAGGATTGCTGAGTTCGCGGTGGCTTGCCTGGGCACCATAGTGAGCTCAGGGCCAGCCTGAACTACAACGCGAGACCCTGTCTCAAAAAGCAAAAATATATATATATATATATATATATTTGAAAGCTGGGGGGAAAATGTAGAAAATTTTGATTCAAAGTCAAAAACTGCTGATGGCCTACCTAACTGGTAAAATAGCACAGAAATTACAGATATCACAAACCTGACCCACCTTTTTAAGCAAGTATGTCAGATAAAGATCTGAAACATTCTCTAAACACTAGAAATCCTTAGTAAACTTAGTGTTAGATATATTAAAGGCACCGAAAATAGCAAATTAGTATTAAAAAATGAGTTAAAGTGCTGATGTTTGTGATGAATGAAACACAGACCAGGTTGATCTGTAAATGCCCACTCAAAACAGGCAAATAAAGTGCAATAATAGTTTTACAGGGGCCACATTTGAGAATACGGAGGACTTTTCACTTTCCTCTAGAAGTTGAATTCAGGACATAAACCCCAAATTGTACATAGTCAAAATTATATCTGCAAGTCTCTTAAGAATACACTGTTTCTGTGAGCTATATCTCCTTAGTAAGTCCAACACAGAGTTCTCCGTTCCACACTAAAATAAACCATTTTTTCTCCAGTTGAAGATCAGACGAGGGAGTTGACTTTCAAATGGCATTTGGAGCCAGATTATTTAAGATATACCTCTTTAAACCCTGAAGTAACAGCCACATCATCGAGATGCCTATACCAGAAAAGGTAGAAAAATGCGACTGGCAGAACCTGTGTTGTCCCATATGACAGTGGCTCCCTCACCTGGACCTGTTCAAGAGGGTCCCACATGCTTCAGGAGAAAGTCCCCAGCAAACGCCACTTCCCACTGAGCAAGTGATCTGTGTGCCTTGACCTAGTTCCTTTCTTCTAAGGAGCACAACACACCAACTCTGAGGTTGAGTCACGTGTGTGGTGTAGTTAAGAAAGATGTGATCTGGAGCTAGGTATTTAGCTCACTGGTACCACGCCTGCCTTGTAAGCACAAGGTCATGAGTTCGATCCCCAGCATACATGAAGGGAGGGAGGGGAGGCAGGGGAGGGAAGGGAGGTGGGAGAGGGAGGGGGAGGGAGGGAGGGAGATGTCATCTTGTGAGTGTGAAACCAAAGAAAGCCCCTAGACACCAAGCCATGAGGAACCCAGGCCTCAGTCCAACAACTCAAGCAAAGTGAGTCCTCCTGACACCACAAGAGCCCCTAGAAAGTGGCTCAACTTGGGAGAGACTCAATAACCTTGAGCCAAGCAAAATCCACTCAGATTCTTGATCCACCAAAATGAAGTGCAATTATCACCATTTTAAGCCACTAAATTCAAGGAATCATTTATTGGTGACAAAATTACCTATGTGAGGAATAATGGCAGCCAAACTTGAAGTTTTCAACTGTCCCTGGAAATGGAGTCTTCAAAGAGGGCTGAATTTGCAGAGCAGTGATCACAATGGTTGGACTGGATTGGGGTAGGTATCACTTGCCAACACCAGGTTAAGAAGAGAGAAATGCTTGAAAGGACTCAGCTCACTCAGGGGCTGCTTATTATTCAGGGCCTGAGAGTAGTTAGGACAGAACAACATGAAGGAGATCCCAGATGGAGGGACTGACATATCAGGTCACAAGGTGCTTTTCAACCAAAACAGCCCTTAGTATACTGTCCTGCGAGTCCCTGCATCTCACAAGTAATTTCTGAGTCACTTCCAAAGAAAAACATCTCTGAGAGCATGTCTACAGGTCCTGGATCAGTTTTAGAAACAACTCAATGGAAAAAAACAAGAACTGGCATCAGTGATACAGAAGCATGAAAGTGAACACTGTACCCAGTTACAGGGTATCCATTCCAAGGAACTAGGGTGTGCTTGTTTTTTTACTTTAAAAATAATCCAAAAATTTTCCCAGAAATTCTAAAATACTGTCTTGAGAAACACTACTTCATCACTTGCCAGGGAGACCCTTAAAATGTTTTCTGCTGAGAAATCCGACTAAGTTCCAGAAAGACTTTTCTGCCTGAGGGGGTCAGAGGTGGAGATGGAGAAGAGCCCCACAGGTGAGTGCAGCAATGAAGCATCTGGCCTTGCAGGGTGTTATGCGGTTCCGCACAGCCATAGGAAGACAAAATTTCATGGGCTGTGTTATGAGACTGGATGTTTTTCGTTTTTACCAAACTCACTCTGTGAGACACAGAAGACAACCATCTCAGAGGGATATTTCAGGATTTTTAAGTGAGAGATAACACTTTCAAGCTCTCAAACTGATTTTTCCAACCCTGAACATTTTAAAAGTTACATGCATTTATGTAAGAAACTCTAGAAAAATACCAACAAAAAGTAAAATACGCTCCTCCTTAGTCAACCCAGGCTGGTTGTGTGTTGTTGTTGTTTGGTCCCTTTATTTCCAGTGTCAAAGCATCAAGTTTCCCAATCTGGATTTCTGGAGAAAAATTAGACTCCTCCCTCCAGAGTAAAACCAGAAATTCATTTTTCAAAATTATAGCCCAACTCACATATGAAACACCATGTGATCTAAAAGGCTTTTGTTTGGTTTTGTTTAATTTGCAGTAGTAGAGATTGAGCCCAGTACTCACACGTGCTAGGCATGTGCTCTAGTACTGAGCTACACCCCCACCCCTTTGTATTTTGGACAGGATCTCATCAAGTATCTTAGGTTGGCCTTGAACTTAAAGCCTCTTGCCTCAGCCTCTAGAGTAGCTGCAATTACAGGTACTGCATCCAACTTGTACCAGAACATTTGAGAGTGGTGATATTTTATTTTCCATTTTTGATTGAGTACTTTCAGGAAGTCATTTCAGAAATTTCTCAGTGATACAGTGTTAACATCTAGAACAAACCCTCTGTCCTAGGCAGAATAACAAAATTAGTTATAATAGAAGAATAAAGTCATTTGATATCTACCTTTCAGTCATCTTTATTCCATGTTTTAACAAAATCAAAGTGTATTTTTCAGGTAGGATGAGGGATCTGCACTGAAGTCAGCTTTGTCTTTTCCAACCTCAGCGAGGTTGTCTAGCTACTTCTAATTGAACCAATTTGTGGATCAAGACAGTTGGATGAATATACAGGGGTAATTACAATTGAGGGGGAAAAATGGTACGACATTTAACTTTCACAACATGAAATAGAACAGAAGTATATTTTAATACCTTTTACTGATTATCTTATTATGCATGAAAACATGCTCAATATAATAAATGCAGAGAAGCAAAGAGAACAAAATAAAACTCTCCTGTAATTACACCATTCAGAGATAACCACAGTTGACATTTGGATGTTTAAACGTTCACATTTTCTATGCATGTATATAATCACATATGTACATTTTTATAAAAATAGGATCATATGGTATAGTTAAGGTTTTTTTTAATTCAACCCTGTTTACTGTAAACATTTCCCCACCTCGATATTTTTCTATGATTTCATTTTTTAAAGTATGGACAGCATTATATTAACTATTTAAAATAATGTGTTTATTCAATTTCTTACTTTTGTACATGTGGGGTTTTCTTTTTACTATTACAGATAACACTGAAGGTTACATTTTCAACTCCTGTATCTTTACATTACAATAAAACTGCAAATAAAATGCCATTATTAAGGTTTTCTTTAAGAGACAGCAAGGGCAAGTACTAAAAAATAACTGTGGGAGTCATCAAGGTAATAACAAAGATCAGAAACATTAAGATATTTTGTGTAGGGCCGGAGGGTTAGCTCAGTGGTTCCGGTGCCTGCCTCGCAAGCATAAGGACCTGAGTTCGATCCCTGGTTACCACATATAATGCTGGGCGTGGTGGCTCACGCCTGTAATCCCAGCACTCGGGAGGCAGAGATGGGAGGATTGCTGAGTTCGCGGCAGCTTGCCTGGGCACCATAGTGAGCTCAGGGCCAGCCTGAACTACAAAGCAAGACCCTGTCTCCAAAAAGAAAAAAAAAAAAAAAGATACTTTGTGTATTTGTACCATAAGTACAGATATTAAACACACATGCTCCACAAAAAAAAAAGGATATGTCTTAAAGAAAAGTGAGATAATCTTTATTTTAAAAGGCTTTAAGAACTTAATTTTGGATTGCAGATAGCCAATGCCATTAATAGGAAAAAGGGACTAACCCAAAGGCTGAACATGTTTTATGAAGGATCAGTTTCTCTAAAAACTAACAGCCTGTAAAGCTGGAGACAAATCTCGGCTTGTTAATCCCTGTGATCAGGATCCTGTGCCTTGCTGGACATTTTCTGACAGCAAATGTTAGCATTTTATAGAAGGGTAAAATATTGGATTGGTTTCTCAAGCATCAGTCTTTATGTTTGTGTTAGAAAGTGAACAGGACTGAGGATTTTCAGTGGTTCCAGCACCTGCCTCACAAGCTCAAGGTTCTAAGTTTGATCCCCAATATAGAAAGAAAGA